>SNQJ01S0100472.1:91824-106908 GCA_010110895.2 Picea sitchensis | reverse complement strand
AAGAATATTTTGCTACATAAATGCAAAGACTTCATGATCAAGTTAAGAGGAAGGTACAGGAGAGTAATCAAAAGTACAAGGACAGAGTTGATAAGAAAATAAGGGAAGTTCAATTTGAAGTGGGAGATGAATTTTTAGCTCATTTGAGGAAGGAAAGGTTTCCCAAAAGAACATATAATAAGTTGAAGATGAAAAAGATAGGACCATGCAAGATCCTTAGAAAATTTGCAGCAAATTCTTATGAGATTGAGTTGTCAGATAATATTGGGATATCACCGATATTCAACGTTGCAGATTTGTATCCTTATAACATAGATGATACAAGAGAATTGGATGATCAAGAAGAGATTCAGTGGGAAGAACATATGCCTATAGTACAAAAACTTCAGATGGAGAAAAATTTAGAATAGAGAGTTGGAAGGAAAACTAAAATAAAAATGTATCCTGAATATTTGGTAAAGTGGAAAGATCACCCTGTGGAAGATTCAAGTTGGGTAACTGAACTTGATATTTTGAAGCATGTAAAAACAGTGCGAGAGCCCATGGATAGGAGTCCATGAATATTTTAGCCAGAGGAGTATGATGCAGGAGCATCACAATCACATCAAAAGGAAGTGGACGTGGAATTGGAATCGACACCTCAACACATCGAAGGAGTTGAACCAACAATTAACTAGCTTGGAAGCAATGCGAAGACTTTTTGGAATTCTCATTAATTAATTTTGGTTGTGTAAAACCGGGCCACCATTTGAAATGACGGAACCATTGTAAATACTTTACATGACTGTAAATGTATTACAAGTGTGGGATATTAGCCCTGATTAGTCATTAGATTGCATTAATTGAGTAGGTAACCACTTGAATAGAAGGTAATAGTATTTAGATATGAGGAAGAAGAGCGAAAAAAAGCTCTGGGTCCTTAGACATTTTTTTCTTGTAATAGTTGTAAAGGATAAATGAATGTAATTATGTTTCCTTCTGAAATGAATAGAACAAAGGAAATTGACCCAAATACACAGTGTTGATATTGTTTACAGTTTGACTGTGTTGTTATGTGTTTGTGAATGGATGATGTTCATAGTGAATGAATGATTAATTGAATGAGTTCAATAGTTTCTCTTATGTAAGATTATGCAAGGAGTGAATGGAGAGCGCAATGAGTGCGTGTGAAGAAGTCTTTTTCGACTTAAAGCTCATAAGAGATAGCGGGGAAATTCCGTATGCAGAGTGCATATTGAATGCAAGGAGTGCGTATAGAAACAAAATTTTGTTAAAGTTTGAAAGCTCAGGAGGTTGAGCACAGAGTATGCCAGGAGGGCATTAGAAAGTACTTTGAAAAATACACAGAGTGCAAGTGTGCGCTAAGGGGCGAGATTTAAATTTCATTTGCCAGAAGTTCAGGAGGAGTAGTGGTTTTAAGTCTCGAGAGGAAACCCTTAGAAAAGTTTCTAAGTTTTAAAGAGTTGAAGCATTCAAAGGTGAAGCGTAGAAAATTGAAGTTCGAAGAAAGAACAAGTACAGAGGATTGAGCGGGAGAAATCCTTCAGAAAATTATTTTCAAGATTGGACAAGATCGAGGATCAAGATCCATTAAGAAAGAGCTGAAATCTTACAAGTCATTAGATATCGAAGAAGTAGCACATTGGTTAGTCACGAGGAGTCATTGGAATTTTGTGAAACCAAAAGATTTGGAAGAAGCAGAGTAAAATTCGTGAAATCGTGAAACGCAAAACCCTGAAATCATCATGACCTTCTATTGAAAGAGGACATGTAGTGATAGATCATCATTTTGTTGATTCGTAAATCGGGAAGTTGGAGGTAAGAGTCGTGAAGATTCATGAAAAGAGAAATTGTGACATAATCATTGTCATTAGCTGGAGAGCCAGTGTGGACCATTGATCTGATCTAAATATTTCACACTTTTAGGTATCAGAGGATTGAGAGAATGATGGTGAATCACATCGAGAGTCCCCGATACATGAAATTGTGATGCACTCGGAAGGATTGGCCCCAGGTCACATTGAAGGTTCATATGGATGGAGGATAAGGGAGGAGCTAGCATGTGCTAGACCCTTGTCGAAATTTCGAAACTCAGAAGTTTGAAGGACAGAGAGTCGGTCGACTCATATAGCCGATAGGTGAAATCACGATGCTCCTTTTTGAATAAGAATGTGGTCACAAGGTTTGGTCACGTGGAAAATTGCTTGCACTTAGCGCTTGTTTACGCAGGCGTAAGTTTCATAGAGAGCTGTGTATTTTTCTCTTAGAGGTTCCAGCAGGGAATTGAAGATTGTTTCGATTCAGTCTTGAGAAGATCCTAGACTGGGAGGTCATGTAGCCCTTGGAGAGGAGGGGGTTTGCACCAGTTTCACTCTTAAAATTACTCTAAATATGGTTTTTAAGCGACTTGTCCATGAGCCCAAGCAGGCCAAGTGTTGTAACCATGCTCTGATACCAATTTGTAACACACCCACGATGAGGAATAAAAATTTCATTCTCCTTGAGAGAACAATACCCTCATTAAGGGGTCTCTATTTCATTCTTCTCTTCCAGAGATTTCCATCCACGATATCCATGCTCCGAGATGAGCTCAAAGTAGGAAGATATCCTCTCCCAAGCTCTTTGGTTTATTTCATCCCCCTTACTTGCATATGATCGCGGGCTATGACTAGATGCTAGGACAACAGGTGCCAAGACGACCACCACGCGAATCCTCCGTAGCAGTAAACCTCCGAAGTTAACAATCCAACACCTTATGTCCTCAGGGATTTCAACAAATTTGATTTACTTCAGGACTTCGGCATTTGAGAGTTTCAAACATTCCTACACCTTTTTCCTCCAAAGTAATCCATACCCGTAGTTATAGATCGAGCGCCATGCATCCCTTGTGATCGAAGGTTATGATATTCTTCGGGCTTTGACGTTCGGAGGTTCCAAGCACTCCAACTCTTTTTCCTCGAAGTACTTCATACCTAAAGTTCCATATAAGGCACCACACATCCATATAAATCAACGACTTGGGTCCACTTAGAGACTTTGACGTTCGAGAGTTCTAGACGCTCGCACCACCTTTTCTCCCAGAGTGTTTTCACTCGAAGTAGATGATATGTTGATGCGTGTCTCCTTCAAAACAACGGTCACGATGTACTTCAGGAGTTATCAACTCTCGTGACCCCACTTTCCTCCAAAGTGGCTATCTTCTGAAATGGAAGATCTATTGACACTTTTCCTCAATGTACGAGTGAATCATATGGACTTCGACTCTCTGGCCTTCAGGAGTTTCTTGTTCAACACATCCCCTTTTCTCCCAGAGTGACTTTCCTTAGAAGTGATGGATCTTACGAAACTCGTCCCTTTGTCTTGGACGACTCAGATATTCTTTGGCTCTTCAAGCTTTGGGAGTGTCAACCTCTCCACACTCGCTTTCTCCCAGAGTGCTTACACCCGAATTTGATGATCTATCAAAGGGTGTCTCCCACATATCGACGGTTGCAAATCACTTTGACTCTTCGGGCTTTAGGAGTTTCAACCTGTCCACCCTCGCTTTCTCCTGGATTTCTTACACTCGAAGTTGATGATCTATCAACATGTTTCCTTTCTCTCAGATCGATGGTACAGACGGACTCTGTTACTCCACAGATTTATAAAGGAAATCATGACTAACCACATAACAACTTTTCTAGGTCTGACGGTCATGATCCGACCAATACCGATTTGTTCATCGATCGATGGTTCACAGTAATTGCGGGGCCCCAACATGGGCACTCTTTATCAGAGAGATCAACCTCCGCAATCTGAAAAGTACATGCCCATCTCGGTCTAGTTGGGGTCATTGATCTTCCAACCCAACGAGATCAACGACATTGGTGAATTGCAGACCACAAACTAGCACATCTATTAATTTCACCTTTGCGCTCTACAACGATTCCCCACCATTGATATCCATTCATAGATCGATGGTTCATAGTGATTGCAGGGTCCAATCTTTGAAATTTGGGAAGTGCTCGTCCGACTCTATCTAAATCATGGCCATTGATATTCCATTCCTTACGAGATCAACGACGTTGGTTGATTGTGGGCTGTGAACTAGGATGTCCGCTAGTCTCACCTTCGTGCTCTGCAATGATTCCCAACCATTGATTTAATCGAGCGACTAGTGTTTGATTCATTAACTCCAGTGGGTTTTTGAGTCAATCTGATGATTGAGATAGCTTCTCCTACCGATAAAAGGCTCGCATCCATCTCTGCTATTAGGTTCTTAAGTCATCTACAACTCTTTTTACTCTGGTAGTTCGGGTAACTTTGACTATCGTAAAGTTTGACATCTCAAATATTCGATATCCCAAAGTTATGAAACCTTCATGAGATAACTCTTTTTAGTGTAGGGTCCCTAGACCCTGGTCACATGGACCTTCAGATGATTCTTGGGATATGAACTCTACTCTTAGCCAGTCTTTTGGATAAGGACTTGGGCACGAGTTCAAAGTATCTTAGACTACTATTTTGAAGGAAATTCCTCCCTAACTCGTAGAAATTTAAGGTCTAAAACAGGGCGAGGTAAACTCATGAGGTTACCGAAATGGTAGCAGTGCCAAGAGGCTTGCTCTGACTCTGGAACTGTGATGTAATTCCCTGGGGAAGTGCCTTCAAGGGATTAAACTGGAGCATATGGAAAATCAAGCAGAAGCATAAGTTCTCAAGGGAACAAACACATACTCATAACTTAATCATTTCAATACAGAAACCATTTATAGACGTATAAATACATGCATGCAGCCATTATTTCCAATTCAAAGAAAAAGGCATGAATTTTTTTTTCAGAACCATAAGGAGTGATTTGAATGATAAAAGGGGTGCTCATTTCCACCCAACCATAGTCTCAATCACTCCTAATGGCTTTACCACTGGCCACCCCCAAGATTATACCACGATGCTTTGAGATTCAATCTCTTTCTTCCAACTCAACAGAAGTTAGGGACGAAGGTTACTCTCCTTATACCAATATAAAAATAGATAGGGACAAAGGTTACTCTCCTTCTCTTGTATCAGCCTCTATTTTCTGTGATCAGAACTCACTCCCCTTTTCTCAATCCTTCCTCGGACTCGAGAGCTTAGGCTCTCGTCTCTGCACTCTTCACAAGTCTTCCTCTATCCACCACGATTCCTTTCTTCCCTTCCACAGAAAGATTGTGTGTGGCTCGAATTATCAGTTCGTGGTCAGTTATGGAAGCCTTACAAATGGGCGGTCTTCCCCATCCCCTCATTAACTCTTGAGGAGGTCTTCCCACCTACCAGCCTGACTGTAATTCATTCCTGGGTCAGAGGGTTATTCTGATCCTAAGAAATTAAATCCAACAAAGTACTGGTTCGATGGAGGTTAATGTAACCATTCCTGGTCCCATTCACCACCTTTTCATAGCATTCGTGGTCTCTCTTAGCACATCCCCTTTTCAACAGTCACGTAACACATATCCATTTTCTATTAAAATAACAAAATTTACATTCATCGACCTTTTATACAAAGGTCCATCAAATCAAGCATTCACACCTTTGATTTTACTATAGTTCCTTGGCCAATATAGTTATATTTACAAACTGGGGGAAACAAGGTGTTACACCAATGAAGCCTGGACCACCATGGAAGGGATTTTTGGAAAATAGGATGAGATGAGGGGACACATGATCAAGGTGTAATTTCTCACATTGGATCCAAAAATCTTCGACAACCTCCAATATTTCTTTAGAAAATATAAGGATTTACTATTGCAACTCAAGTATTGTGGGGTTGATAAATCTAAGGAGGAGAAACAAATGGTTCTCACCATTCTCTCCAAAATCGGTCCTGAATTCTCAGTGTTTGTATCCACATTCCATTCAGTTAGATTCTCCTCTAGATCCACCTGGTAGATGCCTTCTCTTGAGGAATTTATCAAATCCATGACACAAGAGCAGACCAAGGTCATCAACATGGGAAAAATAAAATTCCCAAAGGTGCATTCACTAACCATGCAAGATGGAAGCGATCATAAATATCATAAATCTAAAGATAAATACAAAAGGAAAGCACATGAAAATCCGAAGAAGGAAGGGTACTCAAAATACTTCACCGATGCCTCTGGATCCAAAGGTGAAAAGGGAAGAAAAGGGGAGAAATGCACATACTACCATAAAGGATTCCATCAAGAATCCACATGCATGCATAAACTATTGATTAATTGGGTTAGTTCTCATTGATGTCAACCCTTGAAGAAAGTCTGGTAGCAAATTATGGTAGCACAAACGTTTGGGTAATGGACCCAAGTTTGTTTGATGTATAATGCTATGATTTTTGATATATTTGCAGGTAAGACTATTCTATATGGATAGTACATGTCATGCCATTTCGGGTGGCATGTGGAACGTCACATCACTCCTCACGGTTTGAGAGTTATGGCCTTACGAAGTTGAAGGACCGTCATATTATTGGCTTGAAACCCTAAAAGGTCAAAGAAGTCAAAGTTCTTGCAAAGAAGAAATTATTTAAATAATAAAGTGAAGTGACAAAGTCAAAGAGGATTATTTAAATAATAAAGTGAAGTGACAAATTCAAATATGATTATTTAAATAATAAAGTGAAGTGACAAAATCAAAGAAGATTATTTAAATAATAAAGTGAACTGACAAAGTCAAGGAGGATTATTTAAATAATAAAGTAAATGGAGAACTTTCTAATTATGGAAAGTGGTTATAAGAAGGTTAACCCTAAAATGAGGAAAATGGGTTAAGTGGTCAAGTGACTATTGGATACATGGACAAGGCAAAGTTGGACATAGGTGACTATGTGGACAAAGTGGCCTAGAAGATGCTTCTAAGGAAGCTACTTGGAGAGTATAAATAAGAGGCAAGACTCTCCCATTTTATTTACACTTGATCATATTGAATATCTACAGGTAACTGAGGTAACCAAAGGATATCTAAGCCGAATTTCAGAGGGAAGGTGAAGTAAAGAAGGTCGAAATTCAAGGGAGGATAAATTATTTTGATGATGCTTTCTAAGGTATGTTATTTACAGGTCATCTCACCATTTTCACAATAATGTTTTTTATAGAATGATTCATACCTTGAAATTGGGAATCCATTGAGAAAACATATCCAAGTAGTTGTGGTATGAATTTAAGTTTTTGGTTCATTGTATTTTTGGAGTTACACCCCATGGAAAATAGGGTTTGTGGCTAGTCCTGAAACTAGTCTAAAACGGGTGTTTCGGGAAACAACGTCATAACGTCTTCATAACAGATCCAAATTTAGTAAGACCAAATGTGTTGGTTATATTACATTCTGTAGTATTTTGCATAAAATTTTCAGATCCATACAACAAATATTCCATGCAGGGCACACTCTACAAGTTCGTTCTCTAGAATAAGCCAGAATTCAACAAGGTATGCCATTTTTTCTATAACTCCTTTTCTGAGAGGATCCAAGTAGTGACACCTAGAGGAATTGCATAAAACACACTAAAGAACATTATGTACTACTTTCAAATCTTTATTCATTATAGGTACATAGTTATGATTATTTCAAGTTAGGGTTGTTGACTAATCCAAAACTAGTCATGTGAGACTAAAGTAAAGTTTGATGAAAATGATAGCCTCTTGTTGTTAAAGTTAAGGAAGGTTTGTAGGTTGAGGTATAGGTTGGTGCACTTGTTTATGGTACAATTTGATTACAGGTTGTTTGGTACATGTTAGTGCATGGTTGATGCACTTGTTTACGGTACAAGTTGATTACAGGTTGAGGTACAGGTTGATGCATGGTTGATACATGGTTCAGGTTATTGGTACAGGTTGTTTGGTGCAGTTTTAATGGTATAGGTGGCTGTATCCACCTTCTGGTTGTATCCAGAGAACATAGGGGGTTGTATCCTCATTCTGGTTGTAGCCAGAGAATTGGGGAGTTGGATCTTCCCTCAGGTTGTAGCCTCCTTATAGGTTCACCTGGAAAACAAAGGAAGTTGCTTCTTCCAATGAATGTAATTCTTCAATACATATAAGAAAAAACATTTGTGGTTTTCTCCTTCATTGGGTTTCCACGTAAAAACACTGGTGTACTGTGTATGTGTATGATTGTTCATTTTTTCATTGTTTATTTACTCTACAAATATTGAATGATAATGATACATTGATATAACACTTGCATTATATGGTTAAAAAGGGTTAGATTTCTTTATTACTGATTCACCCCCCTCTCAATAATCCAACAATTGGTATCAGAGAAGGTTCCTTCAGAAATCAGTTTAACCACTGAAAGGTAGATCATGGAGAGAAACAACATGTATAAAAATGGAATACCACAGTTTGATGGACAAAAGTATGTCTTTTAGAGCATAAGGATGAAGACATATATACAGGCACAGGGATTTGAAATTTGACAATCAATTGTAGATGGATACACAACACCAATAGTTCCATCGACAAATAACAAAGCTATGAAACTCGATTAGAACCAAAGCCACAAATTCACTTTTGAATGGTCTTGTAGAATCAATATTCACCAAAGTTGCACATTATAAATCTTCTAAAGAGATTTGGGATAAAATTCAATATATTTATGAAGGAGATTCAAAATTCAAAGCAACAAATCTTCAAACTTACAGAGGTCAATTCAAAGAACTAAAGATGAAGGAATATGAGAACATTGCAACTTAATTTTACGAGTTGATGAAACAGTAAATGCAATCTTGGTATTGGGAGAAAAAATCAAAGAATATGTAATTGTTTAAAAGGTACTAATATCTCTTCCTATGAGATTTGACCCTAAGATATTAGCACTAGAAGAAAGAGCAGATCTAAACTCAATAAGCATGGATGAACTACATGGAATATTCACAGCATATGAAATGAGAACTGAACAGTAAAATACATATATAAAAGAAGCATCCTTCAAAGAATCCAAAAGGTCAAAGAAAAAGGGAAAGCAAAAAGAAAAAGAACATAGCAGCAACAATGACGTCTCATAAGATGATGAACAAGTGGCCAACTCTGTCAAAAGATTGAACAAGGGAACCAATGACAGGTATAAATGTAAGCTTCCTTTGATTTGTTTTAATTTTGATGGTATTGGTCATTTTGCTAACAAATGTCCTCATAAGAAAAAGAAAAATGATGAAGGTTACTCAAATGAAAACAAACATATAAAGGAAAAAGAACCACAAAGAAAGTTTTCAAGAAAAGCTTATGCACCAAAGAGGACATCTCATCATCAGATGAAGATGAAGTCAGTGACAGTGAGACAAAAAGAGTTATATTCATGGTAGTATAAGACTCTGATAAATAAGACTTCGAAGAAGAATATGAAGAGGTAAAAGTTGACAACGAGAAGAATTGTTGTGTGCCATAGAAGTTATCAGAAGAGAATAGAAGAAAAAAGAGAATCTACAAGCGAAACTAGACAAGAAAGAAGACACTTAGGAACTAGAACAAATGATCACAAATTTGAAGGTTGAAATTGAAGAACATAAAAGAATTGAAGAAGCACTCAAAGAACAACTAGAAGGAAGACATGGGATCATTGGAAATTTGGAAGAAGAAATTGTCACATTAATAAAGGATCTTCAAAAGAAAAATATGCAGAACAACTCAAAAGTTTTGAATGAAATTATGAGCAGTCAAAAACCTCATCATGACAATTCCAGACTTGGATACAATTAGACAAAAAATGGATCAAGCTTCAAAACAACAAAACAAGAAACATATCCAAAAATCTATGCAAAAAAAATCAAAGGGGATAGGAAGGTCTACAAAGAAAATTACAGGGACACTCCTCCACTGAGAAGATTCAGATTTTAGAATCAAGGACCGACATAAACAGAAAGGCCTCAGGAAGAAGAAGGATTCATAAGAGTACCTCCTTTCATAAGATATTCAACTCCTAGGTATCAAACTATATTTTTTGGTTTATGTTATGCATGTAATAATTTTGGACATAAAGCTATGAATTACAGAGCTAACAACAGGAACATAAACAACTTTGAAAGTCATACACAAAAGGGTTATCCAAGAAGGCCTGGTGAAACACATAGAAGAAGTTACAAAAGGTTTGAATCTTTGAGCACTGAAGTGGAATGCTACAAATGTAACAACTTTGAACACATGGAAAAAGATTTCAGAATGACAGTCCCTCTTAGAGAACCATAATACAACAACAACAGTCACAGAAAGGAACCTTAGAAAATGGCATGGATAAGAAAGCATAATCAATATAGCAATGTAGAATGCACACTCGCTATAAAAGATAAGAATAAGAAACATGGTTGGTATGTTGGCATTGGCCATTCAAAACACATAACAGGTGATAGAGACAAGTTTCTTACATTAAGAAAGGAAAGAGATGGATCAGTATCCTTCAAAAATGATGATTCAGCTAAAATCATTGGAAAAGGCACAGCTAGAATTGGGAACAAGAATACCAAGGCAGAGAATGTTCTACTAGTAGAAGATATGAAACATAATCTTCTAAGTGTGAATCAAATGTGTGACCAAGGTCATAAAGTTATTTTTGATTCAAAAAAGTGCGAGATAAGAAAAGAAGGTTCAGGAAAATTGATTGCTACAATTGTGAGAACTTCAAACAACATATATTTATTAAGTGAATTTGGAAACGAAAAGTGTTTCCTAGGAAAGGAAGATGAAATTTGGCTATGGAATAGAAGAATGGGTGAAATACATTTTGATAACCTTGTCAAAGTCAGCAAAAGTGAAGAAGATAGAGAAATTCCCCAGATCACGAAACCAACCAACACTTTATGCAAACATTATCAACAAGGAAAGCAAACAAAGACCAAGTTTAAATCAAAAGAATATTCAATGACAAGACCACTATATATTATGCATAATGATCTAGTTGGACCAACTACAACAAAGGGTTTAAAAGGTGATAAATACTTTATGTTATTAGTTGATGATTATACAAGAATGACTACAGTTTTCTTTCTCAGGAATAAGTCAGAAGCTTTTGAAAACTTCAATGTATACAAGGAAATGGTTGAAAATGAAATGGATTCAAAAATCAAATGCTTGAGATATGATAATGGAGGAGAGTTCACTTCAAAGGAATTTGTGGACTACTACAGTAGGAATGGAATAAAAAGACAATTCTCCATTGCTAGGACACCTCAACAGAATGGAGTTGTTGAAAGAAAGAACAGGACAATACAAGAAATGGCTCGAACAATGCTAATGGATTCCAAATTGACAGATATCTTTTGGACATAGGTAATACATACAACAATTCACATTCAAAACAGAGTAATTCTCAGAAACAACACTAACACAACTCCCTACGATCTCTGGAAAGGAAGACCAACAAATGTGAAGCACTTCAAAGTTTTTGGAAGAAAATGATACATTGAAAGAGAAGATGGCAGAATGGGAAAGTTTGACTCTCGTGTGGACAAAGGAGTAATTTTTGGTTACTCAAGTACAAGGAAATCATACAAGTGATACAACCTAAGATTGAAAAAAGTTATGGAAAGCATCAACGTAAAAATTGATGAAACAGGTAGACAAGAATTGAAGGAAGAAGAAAATGAATCAATGGAACAACTTTATGAAGAAGAAGCAGAAGATGAAAAACAAGTAGAAGGGTAAGATGAAGAGGATCCGAAAAAAGAAGAAGAGAAAGTTCAACAAGTGCCTCCAAAGACACCTAGTAGACGAGTACAGAAGAATCATCCTTCAGATCAGATTATCGAAAACAAAGATGCAAGAATTGAGACTAGAAGAAGAATCTGTTCACCAGAACAAACACACCTAGCACTCTCATCTACGATTGAACCAACATGTTTTGAAGAGGCCAACAAGGATGGATTTTTGAATAAGGCCATGGATGAACAATTAGATCAAATAGAGAAAAATAACACTTGGGAATTGGTTCCAAGACCAAAGGATAACAATGTGATCGACACAAAGTGGGTATACATGAATAAATTGAATGAATATCGATAGGTTACAAGGAACAAAGCTATATTGGTATGTAAAGGATATGCATAGGTTGAAAGAATCGACTTTGAAGAGATATTTTTCCTAGTTGCCAGAATGGAAGCAATCTGATTGCTTTTATCTTATGCATGCTCCAAAAATATTAAAGTGTATTAGATGGACGTAAAATCATATTTTCTGAATGGGAAACTTGAAGGAGAAGTCTACATTGAACAACCATAAAGATTTCATTTGTCAGAGAATGAAGATTATGTGTGTAAATTAAAGAAGGCCTTGCATGGTCTAAAACAAGCTCCTAGAGCATGGTACTCTAGACTGGATAAATATCTACAATAGGCATGGTTCAGAAAAGGAAGTGCAGACAACAACCTCTACATCAAGGTAACTCAAGATAGTATTTTATTAATTGAATTTTATGTTGATGATATTATTTTTGGAAGTATTGATAACAAGTTAAGCCAGAAATTTGCAAAGGACATGCATAATGAATTTGAAATGTCATTACTTGGAGAACTATCCTTCTTTCTGGGTCTTCATATACGTCAAAGCAACCAAGGAATTTTTATTTCTCAAACCAAGTATATTAGAGAAATGCTAAAGAGGTTTGGAATGGAAGACTGCAAACCAATTATCACTCCCATGAAATCTAGTTGCAAGTTGAGCAAACATGATGATTCAAAGTCTATAGATTAGAGGCAATACAGGTCAATGATTGGTAGCCTACTATATGCAACAACATCTAGACCAAATGTAATGCATGTAGTTGGATAGGTGGCATGATTTCAAGAAGCACCAAAGGAATCACATGTATTAACAGTGAAGAGGATTTTTAGATATCTCAAAGGAACATAAGAGTTTGGATTATGGTATCCAAAAGGAAAGGATCTATCCCTTATTTCCTACACAGATGCAGATTGGGCAGGTTGCATTGATGACCAATGAAGCACCAGTGGAGAAACATTCTACTTGGGTGAGTGTTTAGTATCATGGCTAAGCAAGAAACAATCATCAATATATTTATCTACAGCCGAGGAAAAGTATAGGTTCTATGGAGTAAAAAAACTCTGACAGATATACAGGTTGAGTATGATGAGCCCATTCCAATATATTGTGATAATACAAGCGCCATCAGTATCTCAAAGAACCAAGTGATGCACTCCAAGACAAAACACATTCCAATCAAGTATCACTTTCTATGGGAACAGGTTGCAGAAAAGAACATCAGAGTTGGATATGTGGGAACAAAAGAACAAGTGGCAGACATCTTTACAAAACCGCTTCCACGAGAATCCTTTGAGTATATTCACAAGAGACTCAGAGTTATTTCTACTCCAAAATGAATTCTTTTGAATTCTTATCTTATATGTCTTAGATGTACACGAGGAAGCACCATAAAGAAGACAGTTCAGGTTGGGAGATCAGATGAGTCAGTTAGGGGGAGAAACCCCAAATGGAAAGATACATTTGCCATTGATGACAAAGTGGGAGATATTTATCAGATGCAAAGGATAGAGGCATGGTTCCAGGGGGAGTGTTGGTCACAGATATACAGACATGGTTCCAGGGGGAGCATGAGTGATATGATTTCAGTATTGTATCATAGTGTTGCCATCAATTCCAAAGGGGGAGATTGTTGATTAATTGGATTGGTTGTCATTGATGTCAACCCTTGAATAAAGTCTGGTGGTGAATTCTGGTAGCATAAATGTTTGGGTAACGGAACAAAGTTTGTTTGATGTATAATTCTATGAGTTTTGATATATTTGTAGGTAAGACTATTCTAGATGGATAGTACATGTCATGCCATTTCCCGATGGTATGTGGAACGTCACATAACTCCTCACGGTTTGAGAATTATGGCCTTACGAAGTTGAAGGGCCCTCATATGATTTGCTTGAAACCCCAAAAGGTCAAAGAAGTCAAAGTTCTTGCAAAGAAGAAATTATTTAAATAATAAAGCGAAGTGACAAAGTCAAAGAGGACTATTTAAATAATAAAGTGAGGTGACAAAGTCAAAGAGGATTATTTAAATAATAAAGTGAAGTGGCAAAGTCAAAGAGGATTATTTAAATAATAAAGTGAAGTAACAAAATCAAAGAGGATTATTTAAATAATAAAGTGAACTGACAAAGTCAAGGAGGATTATTTAAATAATGAAGTAAATGGAGAACTTTCTAATTATGGAAAGTGGTTATACGAAGGTTAACCCTAAAATGAGGAAAATGGGTTAAGTTGTCAAGTGGCTATTGGATACATGGACAAGTGAAAATTTGGGCAAAGTTGGACATAGGTGACTATGTGGACAAAGTGGCTATGTGGACAAAGTGGCCTAGAAGATGCTTCTAAGGAAGCTACTTGGAGAGTATAAATAAGAGGCAAGACTCTCTCATTTTAATTACACTTGAGCATATTGAATATCTACAAGTGACTGAGTTAACCAAAGGATATCTAAGCTAAATTTCAGAGGGAAGGTGAAGTAAATAAGGTCGAAATTCAAGGGAGGGTAAATTCTTTTGATGATGCTTTCTAAGATATGTTATTTACAGGTCATCTCACCATTTTCGTAATAATTTTTTTTCTAGAATGATTCAGATTGTGAAATTGGTAGGCCATTTATAAAATATATCCAAGTAGGTTTGGTACGAATTTCATCTTGTTGTTCATTGTATGTTTGGACTTACAATCCGTGGAAAATAGGGTTTGTGGCTAGTCCTGAAACTAGTCTAAAACAGGTGTTTCGGGTAAAAACGTCATAACTTCTCCATAACAGATCCAAATTATATAAGACCAAATGTGTTGGTTAGAGTACAGTTTGTATTATTATGTGTAAGAGTTTCATATCCATACAAGAAATATTCCATGCGGGTCACGCTCTACAAGTTCTCTCTCTAGAATAAGCCAAATTTCAACAAGGTATGCCATTTTTTCTATAACTCCTTTTTTGATAGGTTCCAAGTATTGATACCTGGAGGAATTGTATAAAACACATTGAATAACATTGTGTACTATTTTCATATCTTTATTCATTATAGGTACATAGTTATGATTATTTCAAGTTAGGGTTGTTGACTAATCCAAAACTAGTCATGTGAGACTAAAGTAAAGTTTG
>SNQJ01S0100472.1:74924-91774 GCA_010110895.2 Picea sitchensis | reverse complement strand
TTTAAATAATAAAGTGAAGTGACAAAGTCAAAGAGGATTATTTAAATAATAAAGTGAAGTGACAAAGTCAAAGAGGATTATTTAAATAATAAAGTAAATGGAGAACTTTCTAATTATGGAAAGTGGTTATAAGAAGGTTAACCTCAAAATGAGGAAAATGGGTTAAGTGGTCAAGTGGCTATTGGATACATGGACAAGTGGCAATTTGGGAAAAGTTGGCATAGGTGACTATGTGGACAAAGTGGCCTAGAAGATGCTTCTAAGGAAGCTACTTGGAGAGTATAAATAAGAGGCAAGGCTCTCTCATTTTGATCACACTTGAGCATATAAAATATATACAGGTGATTGAGGTAACCAAAAGATATCTAAGCCAAATTTCAGAGGGAAGGTGAAGTTAAGAAGGCCGAAATTCAAGGGAGGATAAATTCTTTTGATGATACTTTCTAAGGTATGTTATTTACAGGTCATCTCACCATTTTCGCAATAGATTTTTTTTCTAGAATGATTCAGACCGTGAAATTGGGAGGCCATTGAGAAAACATATCCAAGTAACTATGGTATGAATTTCAGCTTGTGTTTCTTTGTGTTTTTGGATTTAAACTTCGTGGAAAATAGAGTTTGTGGCTAGTCCCAAAACTAGTCTAAAACATGTGTTTCGGGTAAAAATGTCATAACTTATTCATAACAGATCTAAATTCAGTAAGACAAAATGTGTTGGTTAGAGTACATTCTGTAGTATTCTATGTAAAATTTTCAGATCCATACAACAAATATTCTGCGCGGGGCACGCTCTACAAGTTCACTCTCTATAATAAGCCAAAATTCAACAAGGTATGCCATTTTTTCTATAAATCCTTTTTTGAGAGGTTCCAAGTAGTGACACCTGGAGGAATTGAATAAAACACATTGAATAACATTGTGTACTATTTTCATATCTTTATTCATTATAGGTACATAGTTATGATTATTTCAAGTTAGGGTTGTTGACTAATCCAAAACTAGTCATGTGAGACTAAAGTAAAGTTTGATGAAAATGCTAGTTTCTTGTTGTTAAAGTTAAGGAAGGTTTGTAGGTTGAGGTACAAGTTGGTGCATGGTTGATGCACTTGTTTATGGTACAAGTTGATTACATGTTTTTTGGTACAGGTTGGTGCATGGTTGATGCACTTTTTTATGGTACAGGTTGATTACAGGTTGAGGTACATGTTGATGCATGGTTGATACATGGTTCAGGTTATTGGTACAGGTTGTTTGATGCAGGTTTATTGGTACAGGTTTACAACAATATATATCACAGTGATAATGTGACAGTGGTTCCATCATTCTACTTATATTTCAGGGCGGTTAGATGGGGCAAGGATGGGTGGTTGTAGCCAGAGAACATAGGGGGTTGTATATAGAGAATTGGGGAGTTGGAGCTTCCATCAAGTTGTATCCTAAGAAACTAGAGGGTTGGAGCCTCCTTCCATTTGCAGCTGGAAAACGAAGGAAGTTGGTGCTTCCAATGAATGTAATTCTTCAAGACATATAAGAAAAAACATTCTGTGTTTTTCTCCGGCTTTGGGTTTCCATGTAAAAACATTGGTGTACTGTGTATGTGTATGATTGTTCATTTTCTTATTTTTTATTTACTCTGCAAATATTGGATGATAATGCTACATTGATATAACAATTGCCTTATATGGTTAAAAAGGATTAGATTTATCTATTAGTGATTCACCCCCCCTCTTAGTAATCCAACATAAACAAATAGATCTAATGACTCAAATACTTCAGAAAAATAACCTTGGAGATCACATCCCCAAGGGTTCCAAGAAGAAGAAGTCAGAAGATCAGAATCCCAAGAAAGGAAATTCTGGCCATGCCTTGATTTCCATCAACTCTTCTCACGATGCTTGGATCATATATTGAGGAGCATCACATCACATGGATGTCACAAAAATAGTCTATTCTTCATTGGATTCATGCAAAGGTCCTCCTATTATGATGGGGGAAATATCTCCAGTCGAGGTCACCGACAAAGGAAATATTGAACTCACCAACGAAATCTTCAGGAATGTGTTGCACGTTCCCAAACTTTTGGCCAATATTCTATCTGTGTATCATATGACAAATTTTGGCACCGGAAATAAATTCATCTTCACACCTGATGTAGTGGACATCTATGACATGAAAACCAATTCAAGGGTTTCTACTGGTGAGGTAAATCATCCATTTAGATTGTATACATTTTAGGAATTTATTGAACCAAATTTTTCTTTACTGCTTACCCATGTTAATGAAAGAAGTAAGATATGGCACGAAAGGTTCAGGCATTTAAATTTCAGATATATGCAACAACTTAGCAAGAAAGGATTGGTTTATGGTCTACTAGACATCCATTTCTCCAAAGTAATGTGTGAGGGATGTGTTCTTGAAAAACACCCTCAAGAGAAATTCAACAAAGGAAAGACTCAGAGAGATTCCTCTCCTTTAGATATGATCCATAGTTACCTCATGGGCCCTTTTCCGCATCCATCAATCAACAAAGCAAAGTACATGCTCATTTTTTTGATGATTTCTCATGCTTCACATGGATTTTCTTTCTCAGGAAAAAATCATAGGTCTTTCAACACCTCAAAGATTTCAAAGCCCTGGCTGAGACACAGTCAAGAAAGAAAATTAAATTCCTCTGAATTGATAATGTGAGAGAGTATGTCAACCATGAGATCTAGAATATTTGTCATGCGGACTCATTAATATTTCCTCAGACCGGCTCATCATTTAGTGTAGTTTCCAATTCGAGGAAAGTGTCTCACATGTACCTCATCAACCGCGTGTAGACACCTTTGTACTTCCACCTATCAGAGATGATGAGCATGCACATGCCTACTCTTCTTCAGATTAGAGTTCTTATTCGAAGGATTCAGATGATCCAAATAAAAATTCTGTACAATCAAATGCAGAGCCAGTGTATCCAGATGCAGATGCAGAGCCAGAGCAGAGGTCCAAGTGGGCCCAAAATACTCTTTAGGATGTAGGGGATCTTGTTGGTGATCCAACCAATACTATGAGGACTCAATCTGATTTCGAGTTGCCTCCTCTTGCACTCACTGCCACTGAACCATGTCCACCCAGACATATTTTCATGGTTCAGTCTTCAGATCCACAATCTTATGGTGAGGCTGCTGGAAATCCATTTTGGAAATCTTCCATGTAGGAGGAGTACAACTCTCTCCGCAAGAACCAGAATTAGGATCTATTTCCCCTTCCTTTTGGAATGAAATTTTTCAGGTGTAGATGGGTCTATAGGATCAAGAGTGCAGCGGATGGAAAAATTAGTAGATACAAAGCTAGGCTTGTTTCCAAATGATTTCAGCAGGTGCATGGCATTGACTGTGATGAGACCTTCGATCCAGTAGTGAATATGGATTCCATACGTTTGGAACTTGACATTTTGATGACCAAGGGATGGGAAGTCGATCAGATGGACGTGAAGAATGCATTTCTTCACGATGATATATCTAAGGATATCTATATGGAGTAGCCCTGGGGATCTATACAAGATTCATCTTTGGTATGTCGACTGAAGAAGTCTCTTTATGGCCTCAAGCAGGCTCCGAGGGCATGGTATCACAAGATGGACTCCTACCTATTGTCACAGAACTTTGTACGTTGTAAATCGGACTCGAATGTTTACATGCTCAAGATGACTGACTCACTTCTACTCCTAGTTATGTACGTTGATGATTTGTTGATCACCCATTGCTCGACTTCAACGATTGTTGCAGTCAAGAGGATTCTACATGAAATGTTTTTAATGACCGACATGGGTTCGCTACACTTCTTTCTTGGACTCGAGATCCGTTAGGATGCATCATGCATCAAACTTTCTCAAAACAAGTATGCACGAGATCTCATTGAGAGATTTCACATAATAGACTTCAAGTCTGCTTTGAATCCTTTCCTATCAGGATCCAAACTTGAGGATGGTGGGGACACTCCACTATTTGAAAGAACACTATACAAACAACTAGTGGGGATATTTTTGTATCTTACACACTTCAGACCAGACCTCTCTTATGTAGTTGGCACATTTTTTAGGTTCATGTAGGAGCTGCATGAGCTACATTGGAAGGCTACAAAGCGTATCCTTCGATACGTACATGGAACCATCACATTTTGGAATTCATTATGCAACAGACTCTACATTGGACCTCATTGGGTTCACTAATTCTGACTGGGTAGGCGATAGCACTGATCGCAATTCCACATCTGGTTACTCACTTAGTCTTGGTTCTAGGCCTATCTGTTGGTCGAGAAAGAAGCAGGCTGTTATTTCTCTATCTTCAGCCAAGGAAGAGTACAAAGGGGTAGTTAACATAACCATTCAGGCTATGTGGATACAAAATTTTCTCATTGAGTTGAGAATTTAGTTTCATCGACTGATCATCATCTGGTGTGACAACTAGAGCACTTTGAAGTTCTATAGAGATCTAGTTCGGAGGCAATAGATGAAGCACATCAAGATACACATGCACTACATCTGGGACTTAGTACACGATGGGATCATTGACCTGCAGTTTTGTCCTTTAGTAGAATAGATTGCAAACATCTTCACCAATACCTTCACTAAGAAGAAGTTCCATTCTCTACGAATTCATCTTCGAGTGAAGGGCATAGTTTCCTAGCAACTATCAGTTCTTATTTTTTTACAACATTGTACCTTGAGAGGGTGTTTTTCCCATGAGTTTTTCCCTCTTTCCTCACTTTATTTTAGTGTATATTTTGTATTTGGGTACCTAACATGGCCTCGTTGTTAGGACCCATTATTTATTTTCACCATAGTGATGTTCAAGGGCGGGTGTTGGAGTTACTTCACACACACCTAGGATTTATTTTTCCTAAGGTTTTTCCTTGTTTATTAGTCATTATTTAGTCTCCTATATTTTAGGAAGAATATTCCTCTAGGGAGAATATTCTCTTCAATTTTCACTCCAGTTTGATCAGTTGAGTGAAGTCTAGATGCTACATTGGTATTGTCACCATGCAAAATTGGGATCATCATCAACTAATGCACATTTTCCTTGGGATCATCACGAGCTAATGTGCATTGTCCTTAAGATCATCACCAGACTAGCACATTACCCATGATTCCCTGATCTCCTCCTCACTTTACTCCATTTCAGTCAATTAACTAAAGAATGATAGACTTGTTAACTCAACTAGGTGGCAATTCACTCTTGTAACTTCCTGAGAGACTAGAATAGGTGGAAGCTTACTCCTGTAACTGCTGGTGAGTGTCCAGATCACTCTAGACCACCATTATGGCACACTGGATTCTCCTCCAGTGCACATTGGTTGATTTATACAAAGTATATCATGTGTAAATGATTCATTATTCATTATTTATATGGTTAATGATAATTCTTCCATTCTTTCTCTCCTGCTTCTTCTTTCTCAATTTCTCTCTAGAAATGTGTGTGTTATTTTGTAGCTATATCTATTCTATGCAGGTTCAACACGTTTACATTTATTCGAATTCATTGGAAATGAGACCTTTAGTGAAGAAGAATCCTTCACTTTTCAAAGTCTTGTTTTTGATAAAGAGTCTAAAAATTTGATTGTAGAAATAAGTGACTAGAAGAATAAAACGGGAAAGTTCCACTTAGAGGTCGACCTGAAGGACATGCCACCATCCCAAATTTCCAAAATCCACAAGGAAATCATGGATTCTCTTGATGATTCTATTGATGGTTTGGAATTTGAAAATTCTAAGTTAAAAGAAAGGATCAGATAATTGGAAAATGCCTTAATTCCTCTTCCAATCCTGACAAGTCCTTTGTCAATGGTTAAACCAACTACACCCACTATTAAGTTAAAAGGATCTTCTATTTTACTCATAGCAGTATGAAGTTATGTAGAGAAAAAAAATAAAAAGAGAATGTCACTAATAACATAAGCATGGGAGGTATCGAAAAATATTGTTTCTTTCGGGTCAAGGGCACATGTTTTTCATGAGTATTTGTAGGCTGATTTAAAGAATGAAGAAGGTTTCTACGTTGATTTTTTCTTGCCATTTGGAATAAAAGTCTTTGTGTTTTGATTTTATTATTTTGATTAATGACTTTTCCTACCTAAAAACAACTTAATTTAAGGTTTTCTGATAAATGAAATATTGCATCTTGTCTTTTTTATTTTATTCTTTATTTTTCCCATATTTGGGAAGAACTTGAGCATTCTTGGGAAGTTATAGCCCATGATATTGAAATTTAGGATTAGAGAGAATCCCTTCAAAGGTAATCTCAAAATAGGCCTCCTCGGTAATTTATTTTCTTATGTCCACTTAATCTCATCTATCAAGACCATTAAGAGGCCAATCTTCTGAATTCAATCCTTTTTTTGAAATACGAAGGAAGTTTTAGAGAATATTCAATCTAATATTAGAATATATTTTTCATATTCTTCTTTATAAGTAACAAGCATTTCATTATCTTTGCCTCCTAGAAAACCCACAATGACTTCATCCGATGGTTTTGGTAGTACTAGTGTTGCCACTTCTTCACAAGATTCAACTTCTTCTCGGATAGGAAGCATGCATAGTCATTACAATCCCATTGTATCAACTATAAATCCGTCCAAGGTCATCAAACAATTCAATTTATTCAAATTAAAAGAAGATGCAAATGATACTCCTTGGCATGTGTCTTCTCCTCTTGATTTGGATCTAGCCACAACTCCTCTTCCTAAATTTAAATACCATTTGCTTAAGTTTTTTGGTAATGGCACTATCTCAATCAATGAACCTCTCATTCCATTTTATAATGCTTTCCACAACATTGGGGAAAATGAAAATGACATATCTATGTGACTCTTTGTTAACTCATTGGAAGGGAAGGTTGTGTCTGACTTCTTTGAATTACCACCCAATATTTTATCAACTTGGGATGAATTTTCATATTGGTTTAAGTCTACTTATGGACAACCTCAAATTCTGACAAACTTGCTTAGATATTATAACAATCTTATCTACGACAAGGGTGAAACTGTTAAATATTTCAATTTTCATTTCACCAAATTATATAATCAAATCTCAAAAATCATCAAACCTCATAATTAGGCCACATTAATGCATTACTATAATACTTTACCTACTTCTTATCGACATTGGCTTGAGGAAAAGAATGATAGTTGTCTAGGATTTACATTATAGACATGTTTAGAATTTGAGGAATAGTTGGCACAAACAAGTCCTGCAGAAGAATCTGTAAAACAAAATGATAGGTCAATTATGTTATAATTGGTACAAGATATGAGTAATCAGATGATTTCTTTCAAGAGAAATGGGGTGACCTCTACATCTTCCCCAACTAAAACTTTTTCCTAGGTTTCTTTTTGGAATCAACCTTTTAATATTTCAGCCTAACAACTATCAACCAAAGGATATTCTTTCTAGAGCCTGGTGCAAGTTTTGTGAAGATAATGATGATGAGAACAGTTGTGAGGTAAAAAAGAGTGCAAGAGATCGAATCCTTGGAAAAAAAAATTGACACAACTATTGATTACATAGATTGGGATCCAGAAGAGGATGTTATGATTGTTGATACAATCTTATGTAAATAAGGGTAAGGGTTTTCCTCCCAAGACTACTTTTACTCCTATTTCACTCTCAGCGAACCAACCCTTAGGTTGGAAAGGGTGCAGAAAGTCAAGATGTTTCTCCCTCTTATTCTTAATCTAAGTACATTGTTTTGAAACAACTAGCTATAATAGAAGTAGAGGCATGTTTACTATATATGGTCACCATCCCAGAACAACAAAGGCATATGAAAGAACTTACAGAATGTAAGACTTCCACTACTTCTATTCTATATATAAGGAACATAATGAAGAAGGAATGTACATAGATAATGTAGGTGTTTATAATCCTAGGATTTATGTTAAAAATCATCCCTTCTATATATCTATAAAGATAATGGACAAAATTGCTCATTGTTGCCTAATTGATGGTGAATCAGGTCTTAATGTTGTGTCTAAGATCATCATGGAAGATTTGGGTCTTCCATGTATGAATGAAAATTCAAAGAGTATGTTGTATTAAAATACTAAAAAACAAGCTATTGTAGGATAAATCAAAGATGTGACCTTAGTTATGTCTTCTCACCCAAAGACAAGAACCACTTACAATATTCAAGTGATTGACATGCTAGTCAATAATTATTCCATCATTTTGGGAAGATACTGACAGACATTGACTGGTGGATATATTTTACTAGATGGAACACATATGTCTCTTCCCAAGAATGGAAAGAACATCGTTGTTCTCAGGGAGGGATGAATCTCTCCTTATATTGAAAGGCTTCCACAACCTCATGTAAGTTATATTGAGGAAGACATGGGTGTATACTCTATTTTTATAGAAGAAGATAGTAATTTTGTCACGCCACCTCGAGATCCTAAACATGGAATGTGGCACATTCATTTTGATGGTGCATGTTCAAGTGAGGGAAATGGAGCATGCATAGTACTATATCCTCATGTTGGAAAGATCCACGATTTTTCTTACAGAATGGAATTTTATTACACTAATAATGTCATGGAGTTTGAAGCCTTGATCCTTGGTATTTAAAATTCTTTCAGTCTTGGTTGATATCATCTTACTATTTTTGGGGATTCAGAACTTGTTGTACATTTTTTTAGGAGAATCTATACCCCCTTGTTGATCCACAAAAGTGTTAAGTATTTCGTAAACTCTCTCTTGTATATTCCTCTTCCATACTTAGAACATTTTCAAATTGTCGCGGGTTCATGGGACACCTTTTCTTCAATTCCAAGATTCTTAAACCTCCAAAACACACAATTGTGTTTTGTCTCCTTCATTTTTCACCCATACTTAGACTTTTTCAAAATACTTCACCGTGGGTCTAAGTCATTTGTTCGATTCACTTGTCTATGATCAAGACCTCCTCGTATGATTGATTTACCATACTTAGTTGTATTTCTCATAAACTACCACGTTCTGCGGGTTGTTATGATTTTTCTTCCTCATACCCTTTACCTCCGCAAACCCACGACGTCGTTACTTTCCTTTCTTTTTCATCACTCCACAACCACCGAACCGCCATACTCCATTACCTCTATGATGTATTATACTTAGTATTTTTATGAAATTTCACCATGGGCCACAATAACTTTATGATTATTCTATACATACCCTCGATGCTTTCTGTCCTACTGATTCCTCATACTTAGTATTTTTTCGATATCCCGTCGTTGTTCCACTGTTTCATGCTCATTTCATTTTTTCTCAACATACTCCCGATTATTTTCCGCCCTGCGATACTCCATGCCTTATCTTTTCACTTTACCCAATGTAAATTTAATGCAAATCTGATGGAAACAACAAATGGGTTAAGTATAAAAAGGAAATTATTAATGGTGATCTTCTTGAGACAATTCTTCATCAATTCAAAATTTAATTTTTATTAACCATCCTTTGAAAGAAGAGCCTCAAAGCTTATTATGGTAAAAATATTTTCTTTGGTAATAACATTCTAAAAGGACTGTATAATAATCCATCAACATGAATAAACATGAAAACCAGAAGCAATGAAAAACTATGCGAAGATATAATAATTAATTTGGGTGAGAATATCAAAATTTTTAGTGGTCAAGATCATACAAGTATTACTCCTCATTTTTTCCTCCAGAGAGTAGTTTGAACAATATTTAGATGTTTGGAATTGATATGGTAGGATCCATCCCGAAATTTTATGATTTTAAAGAGTTAATTTCATGGTGCATCGACAAATTCGACAAGAACTAGAGAATACTTTAGCTGCAAGGAGAGTCCCTTATTTATTTGGCACCTTCGGTCTTCAATAAAATGCTCAAACTTCTAGAGTCAATAATGATTTTAAAAGGTGACAAATCCAAGGAATTATTGAAGGAAATAAATGGTATATTGGATCTTCTGCGATATTATCTTCAAGAACCAACAATGATTCCATAAGACCTATCAAATATCTAAGTTAGTTTGTTGAAAAACCCCTATCAAGAAATGGCATGGCTATTTTCTAGAGTAGTTGGACAAGAATCCATGACCACTATTCCTCGTCTGGTTCTATATATCTTGCATTTTGCAATTCATGAGAAAAAAAAATTATTGAGAAAAAAGTATCTCGAGAGAACTATCTTTTCAGTTGTCAAATTTTAGGAAGAATAATAAATTCTACATTTCTTCATACCTAATCTTCACTATTACCTAGTATCATGTTTTCAAAGGCTTGCGTCTATCTAAAAAAGTCAATTCTAAAATCAACCATATTCAAATGTGTTTCGTTGCCTTTTGGAAAGAAAAGGCCATGCATCATTTTTATGAGGACCACAATGCATTTATTTCCTCATTCAAAAAACTTATTTTTGGATCAAAAGCATCAAGATTGTCTTTAGAAGAAACAACATTCTTGGACAAGAGAGGGATCTTTGAAGCAATGGAGTGTTTCAACATTATCATGATTTATTGTTCTCATGAAAAATCCTCATATCTACCGTATTATGTGTCAGACAATATTTTTTTTGTGGAAGTATGCAAACAATATAGATTCTAGGCCCATTTCTTTCATGAAAAGAGGAAAAATAAATTTATTCCTCTACCTTGGAAGACTAGAGAGATAATGTTAAAGAACACTGCGAATATTGATGAATTTTTAGTTCAATTTGAATAAATCAGATGAAATCAAAGGGTTTGACCCTAATCAATTGTTTATCAAACATATGACATCGGTGGGCTATTGTGTTTCATTTACTAATACATTCTTATTTGAAGAAGAAGAAGAAGACAACTAGAATGCCCAAGCATTGTTAATTGAAAAGAAAAAAGAGGATATTGAAATTGTTGTTAGCACCACTAATCAACATAGAAAATGGGGAAAAGTAGTGAACGAGAGGAGTACTCGATCTCTATTTTTTTTTATAAAAGTGGCATAACTACTGGATTACTGGGGGGCTGAATCAGTAATAGCGTAATTATAATCCTTTTTCTTAAATAATCCAAGTGTTATATCAATGTAGAATTATTATCCAATAATGAGCAATAATAAATGAACAATCACACACATACACAGTACACCAATGTTTTACGTGGAAACCCAAATAGAGAGAAAACCACATCATTCTTTTTCTTATATGTCTTGAAGAATTACATTCATTGGAAGCACCAACTTCCTTTGTTTTCCAGCTGCAACTAAAAGGAGGCTTCGACACCCTATTTTCTTAGGCTACAACCTGAGGGAAGCTCCAACTCCCCAATTCTCTGTCTACAATCAGAAGGAGGCTACAACCCCCTATGTTCTCTGGCTACAACCGGAAGGTGGCTACAACCACCTATCCTTGCCTTGTCCAACCACCATCAAGTAGAAGTAGAATGATGGAACCACTATCACTATGAGATATACTGTTGTAAACCTACACCAATAAACCTGAACCATGCATCAACCATGCATCAACCTGTACCTCAACCTGTAATCAACCTGTACCATAAACAAGTGCATAAACCATGCACCAACCTGTACAATAAACAAGTGCAACCAACCATGTACCAAGTACGTACCAATCATGTGTCAACTACTCATCAAATATGACTCATCAATATGTACCAACATCATCAACTATACACCTCATGTATATGCCAACGCATCAACTACTTGTCTCAACCATGTACCCAACTTGTACCTCAACCAAAATCCCTCATCAATTTCATCATCCAAATATGATTTATAACTCTGTAATATTTTTGGTGTATATGATCACGTACCTTCAAACCTTCCTTAACTTTAAACAACAAGAGACTAGCATTTACATCAAACTTTTCTTTAGTCTCACATGACTAGTTTTGGATTAGTCAACAACCCTAACTTGAAATAATCATAAATTTGTACCTGTAATGAATAAATATTTGAAACTGATACACAATGTTACTCAGTGTGTTTTATGCAATTCCTCTAAGTGTTACTACTTGGAACCTCTCAAAAAAATAGTTATAGCAAAAATGTCATACCTTGTTGAATTCTGGCTTACTCTAGAGAGCGACCTTGTAGAGCATGCCCCGCATGGAATATTTGTTGAATCGATATGAAAAATTTACATAGAATACTATAGAATTTACTCTAAGAAACACATTTTTTCTTACTGAATTTGGATTTGTTATTAATAATTTATGATTTTTTTACCCGAAACACCTATTTTTGACTAGTTTCAGGACTAGCCACAAACCTTATTTTCCACGGAGTGTAACTCCAAAAATACAATGACCCACAAGCTGAATTTTTTTCCATAGATACCTGGATATGTTTCCTCAATGTAATATCAATTTTACGGTTTGAATCATTCTAGAAAAAAAAGTTATTGCGAAAATGGTGAGATGACCTGTAAATAACATACCTTAGAAAGCATCATCAAAAGAATTTATCCTTCCTTGAATTCCAACCTTCTTTTCTTCACCTTCCCTCAGAAATTAGGCTTATATATCCTTTGGTTACCTTAGACACCTATAGTTATTCAATATTCTCAAGTGTATATAAAATGAGAGAGCCTTGCCTCTTATTTTTACTCTCCAAGTAGCTTCCTTAAAAACATCTTCTAGGTCACTTTGCCCACTTTCCTTATTTTAGGGTTAACCCACTTCTAATTTCTCCATTAAATTTATTTTTTATTCACATTGAATTATAGTACACTCATCAATTCACTTTATTATTTACCTTCTAAAATCTCTTAAACCACTTTGACTACTTTGGCTTTTTGGGGCTTCTAGATGACATAAGAGGGTCCTCCAACTTTGTAAGGCCATAACTCTCAAACTGTGAGGAGTTATGTGAAGTTCCACATACCACCAGAAATGGAATGACATGTTCCATCCATATAGAATAGTATTACCTACAAATATATCAAAACTCATACCATTATCCATCAAACAAACTTGGGTCCATTACCCAAACCTTGGTTCTCCAACTTCTCATGGCCATAACTCTCTAACCGTGAGGAGTTATGTGACGTTCCACATACTACCAAAAATTAAATGACAAGCACTATCAATCTAGGATAGTGTCAATGAAAAATTCACTAACCTTCATCTCACTATTCGAAAAATAAGCATGGGTTCTCTAACCATACTTCTAGGATAACTCAATCTGCAAAGCGTCTTCTCGTGAGGGATTTCACCATAAGGGGACCACTTTGGAGTTCATCCATTTCTACTTATTATCAACCATGACAAGTCAATAATGAGTCATATTTACATCAAAAAATATTGGGTCTATTACCCAACCTTTGTGCTACGGGGATTTCTTCAAGGGTTGACATCAATGGCAACCAACCTTAATCAACAATGTCCCCCTTTGGCATTGATGGAAACACTCTGATGCAATACTGAAATCATATCACTCATTCTCCCCCTAGAACCATGCCTTTGTCCTCTGCATCTAATAAATCTCTCCCCCTTTGTCATCAATGGAAAAGGTATATTTCCATCCAAGGTTGCTCCCCTTGACTGAAATTTCTTCTTATGGTGCTTCCTTGTGTACATATAAGAAATATAAGATAAGAATTCAAAAGAATTCATTTTGGAGTAGAAATAACTCTAAGTCTCTAGCAAGATACTCAAAGGCTTCCTGTGGAAGTGGTTTTATAAATATGTCTACCACTTTCTCTTTTGTTCCCACATACTCAACTCTGATGTTCTTTTATGAAACCTGTTCCCGTAAAAAGTGATAATTAATTGGAATGTGCTTTGTCTTGGAGTGCATCACCAGATTCTTTGAGATACTGATGGCACTTGTATTATCACAATATATTGGAATGGGCTCATCATACTCAACCTGTATATCTGTCAGAGTTTGTTTCATCCAAAGAACCTGTGTACAACATGATGTTGTTGCAATATACTCTACCTCGACTGTAGATAAGGATACTGATGATTTTTTCTTTCTTAGCCATGATACTAAAAACTCACCCAAGTAGAATGTTGATCCACTGGTGCTTCGTCGGTCATCAATACAACCTTCCCAATCTACATCTGTGTAGGCAATACGTGATATATCCTTTCCTTTTGGATACCATAATCCATCGACTGTAGATAAGGATACCGATGATTTTTTCTTCTTAGCTATGATACTAAAAACTCACCCAAGTAGAATGTTGATCCAATGGTGCTGGCTCTGGCCATCAATACAACCTTCCCAATCTACATCCGTGGTGGCAACACGTGATATATCCTTTCCTTTGATACCATAATCCAAACTCTTATGTTCCCTTTGAGATATCTCAAAATCCCTTCAATCGCTAATACATGTGATTCCTTTGGTGTTGCTTGAAATCGCGCCACCCATCCGCCAACTACCTGCGTTACATATGGTCCGGATGTTTTCATATATAGTATCGCCAATCATTGACCTATATTTCCCACATTTGTAGGACCTTTGAATCATCATCTTTTCTCAACTTGCAACTGGTTTACATGCGAGTGATAATTGGTTTACAATCTTCCATACTGAACTTTTTTAGCATTTCTTTGATATACTTGGTTTGAGAAATAAAAATTCCTTGGTTTCTTTGGTGTATCTGAAGTCCCAGAAAGAAGGATAGTTCTCCAAGTAATGACATTTCAAATTCATTCTACATATATTTTGCAAATTTATGGCTTAACCTGTCATCATCACTACCAAAAATTATATCATCAGCATAAACTTCAATTAATAAAATATTACCTTGACTTACCTTGATGTAGATGTTGTTGTCTGCACTTCCTTTTCTGAACCCTGCCTACTACAGATACTTATCTGTTGGCATGTTTTTCAGACAAAGGCAGAGTATGGATGTTTGTCATTGATGGAAAAGATCACGATCAACAACACAACGATAATGATGGAATGGAAAGATCAACAGTGTAAGCTTAGGAGGAGGAGCAACAGTGATCGTTGGATCCCATTCAGAATTCCCGATGACCATCAGATCTGAATTAATACTGGAAGAGTGCACAGAAGAGGAGAACATCTCTCAAGCATCAAATATTAGTGTGAATATCGACCATCGTCAGATCCAGAAGAAGGAGCACGATCTTTAAGTACAAGATGAAGCGGGCTTAGAAAGTCACGAAAGCAGGAGGACCATTGATCCAATAAGGACACATGGAAAATAGTCAAAGAGCGACAAAGGTTTCATTTCGTAGTTTTGCAGATTGGTAAATCCAAAGGAAAGAGGTTCTCTAACCCCTCGAACTTGCGATATGAGAAATCATGATAACAGTCCTGACCATTGGAGTCATAGGACATGTGGCAAGCAATTGGAATTTCCCTGACTTGCACATTGGAGGAGTCAACAGAGCATGGTGTGGGAACTTGCGATATGCGATATCATGAAATGATCCGAGCCGTCAGATTGAGGGTTGATATGAAACCTTGGATCGAGTTATGTTGTGGAACGTTGGATGCAGAGGACACATGGCGAGAAATTGGCATTTTGCTGATTGGAAAGTCAAAGGAAGGAAATCCTATAACCTTCCAACTCATGATATGCGAAATCACGATAAGGACTAGCCCATGTTCATAGAGAAGGTAACATCGTCAAAGGCTGGAGGAAGGAGCTAGCAGAGCTAAGCCCCTTTTCAGAGATCGTAACATGAAGAGTCAAGACTCTTCATCTCTGGATTACCAAAATGCGAAATGAGAAAATGCCTTTTTGTATAGGTTGTGGTCACCGCCAGTGGTCATGTGAGAGGGAGGAGCTAGCGGAGCTAAGCTCCATTTTAGGGATCTCAACTTGGAGTATCGAGACCCTTCGACACAAGATTTCCAAAATGCGAAATGCAAAACACATTTTGATTAGGCCCGTGGTCACAACCAATGGGCATATGGGATAAATGCAAGACCCTGTGGATTTAAGCCAACGATGTTGGTTATTTGAGCATATGACCGAAGGGCTATTGTTGATCTTCATGATTAACTGTTCAGTTAGAATAATTGAATCATGGTTCTTGATCGATTGGCGATTTAGTTGCTGAGATGTTTTCTTCTTTGCCCAAGGAGATTCGAAGTGTAACTAATGAGGCTGGTGTGTATAAAAGGAGAGATGCAGCGACTGTGTAAGGTTGGTTGTTCTAACCGGAAAAATGAGATGAACTGTAAGAAGGGTAAAATTACAATATGCAGAGCATGAGATAAAACTCAGAGATGAGTAACAGTCATTGAGCAGACAAAAGCAAGACCATAATAGAAAATGAAGCAGAGCAGAATTGCAGAACAGTTTTTGAACCATAGAAGAACTACAGAACAGTGAAGAAGGGGTAAGAATTGAGATACCTGTATTGTTTGTTTGTCAATCATTTATTTTTAATCAGGGAGGAAGGGTGGTGCTAGGGAGGAATGTGGTCCTCTGATACTCAATTTGGTTCTTGAATATTGGAAGTTGTATCATCCATCTAGTTGTGGCTATAAATGCAAGGTGGCAGGGTGGTGCTCGGGAAAACACAGAGCTTTCTGTATACAAGTTGGTGCTTGTATAAATCCACTTGGTGCTGGAATATTTAGGGAGTTGGTGCTTCCTTATAGTGGGTGCTAGAGAAACCAAAGAGTTGGTTCTCTCAACAAATTGGATATTTTAAAACAGAAGTAGTAGCCTCACTTTGAGTTGGTGCTCAAACATAGATGATGTACAGAACTTAAAAGACTTCCTATTATTTCGAAGAAGAAGAGGTTTTCTCCCTTTATGGGTTTCCTCATGAAAATATGTCTCTGTGTATATCTTATGTGTGATTGATGCTCATTATTTATGTTGTCCATATGATGTATAATATTGATGGTCACTTGATGAAAGATTAA
>SNQJ01S0100472.1:44358-60568 GCA_010110895.2 Picea sitchensis | reverse complement strand
CAGCATGATGATTGGATTAGAGCTATGAATGAAGAGCTTGATCAGATTAAGAAGAACAATACTTGGGAGCTTGTTCCTAGACCTGAAGACAAGAATGTAATTGGTTCCAAATGGGTGTTCAAAATTAAAATGAATGAAAAAGGACAAGTTGTTAGAAATAAATCCAGATTGGTCTGTAAAGGGTATACACAAGTTGAAGGTCGGGATTTTGATGAAACTTTTGCACCAGTGGCAAGATTGGAAGACATCAGAATGTTTCTTTCGTATTCATGTCATAAGAAATTTAAAGTTTATCAGATGGATGTTAAGTCGGCATTTCTTAATGGAGATCTAGAGGAAGAAGTATATATTGAGAAACCTGAAGGATTCTCATTGACAGATAACCCTGACTATGTCTGCAAGACGAAGAAGGATTTATATGGACTGAAACAAGCACCATGAGCTTGGTATTATAGACTAGACAAATTTTTACAAGACAAAGGATTCAAGAAAGGTATTGTTGATAACAATCTTTACATAAAAATTGAAAGTGATGATTTACTAGTTGTTTTGATTTATGTAGATGACATTATTTTTGGTTGTAATAATGATTCCTCTGTTCAGTGGTTTGCTAATTCTATGCAAACAGAGTTTGATATGTCCATGATAGGATAAATGTCATATTTTCTTGGCTTATAAGTAAAACAGAGTTATGTAGGAATTTTTATCTCTCAAGAAAAATATTTGAAAGAGATGTTGAAGAAATTTCAGATGGAGGATTCCTCTCCCGTTAGTACACCTATGGTGGGTGGTTGCAAGCTTAGTAAATATGATATTTCACCTGATGTTGATCAAAGGACATATCGCTCTATTATAGGCAGTGTTTTTTACATCGTAGCATCTCGTCCTGATATAATGCAACCTGTTGGAATGGTAGGTCGTTATCAGTCTGCTCCTAAACAAAGTGATTTGGTAGTTGTCACAAGGATATTCAAATACTTGAAGGGAACTATGACTTATGGTCTGTGGTATCCCAAAAATCATAATTTTCAGTTAACTTCTTATTCAGATGCAGATTGGACAAATTGTGTGGATGAGAGAAAGAGCACTAGTGGAGGTGAATTCTTCCTGGGTGATTCGTTGGTAGCATGGATTAGTAAGAAGAAGGGATCTATTTCCTTATAAACTATAGAGGTAGAGTACATTGTTGTTGCTACTTGCTGCACTCATATTTTATGGATGATTCAAACTCTTACAGATTTGAAGGTAAATTATAATGATCTGATTACAATTCACTGTGATAACACTAGTGCCATTAGCATCTCCAAGAATCTTGTTCTTCATTCCAAGACTAAGAATATCTCAATAAACTATCATTTTCTCAGAGAACAAGTTACAAACAGAGTCGTTCAGCTGAATTATATTCCTTCCATAGAACAGATAGCTAATATCTTTACTAAACCGTTAGCAGCGACCCCTTTTCGATATCTTTGTCAAAAGTTGGGGGTCATAACTTCTTTCGTCTAATCTGTTCACCTAGTCAGGGGGAGTACTTATTGAATATTTTTTGTATTTCTAAGATTCTCATAGTTGACAGGGGGAGTATGTACTGCAATAGCTCAAGGGGATCATGTTTCTTCTTTGACATTGATGTCAAAGGGGGAGAAAGTGTGGTAATTTTAAGGATGCTACAGTGGTATAATTGGATGCTCTTCAAGGGGTTTCAAGGGGTTGCCATCAATGCCAAAGGGAGAGATTGTTGGCATGTTTTTCAGACAAAGGCAGAGTATGCATGTTTTTCATTGATGGCAAAGATCATGATCAGTAGCACAGTGATAATGATGGAATGGAAAGATCAGCAGTGTAAGCTCAGAAGGAGGAGCAACAGTGATCATTGGATCCCATTCAGAATTCCCAATGACCGTCAGATCCGAATTAATACTGGAGGAGCGCATAGAAGAGGAGAACAGATCTCAGGCGTCAGATCTGAGTGTGAAGACCGACCATCGTCGAATACAGAAGAAGGAGCATGATCTTTAAGTACAATATGAAGCAGGCTTAGAAAGTCCCGAAAGAAGGAGGACCATTGATCCAAGAAGGACACATGGAAAACCGTCAGAGCAAGATAAAGGTTTCATTTCGGAGTTTTTCATATCAGGAAATCCAAAGGAAAGAGGTTCTCTAACCACTTGAACTCGTGATATGTGAAATCGCGATAACAATCCTTACCGTTGGAGTCATAGGACATGTTCATTAGAGGAGTCAACAGAGCATGGTGTGGGAACTCACGATATGCGATATCTCGAAATGATCTAATCCGTCGGATTGAGGGTTGATCTAAAACCTTGGATAGAGGTATGTTGTGGAACGTTGGATGCAGAGGACACATGGCGAGAAATTGGCATCTCACTGACTTGAAAGTCAAAGGAAGGAAATCCTATAACCTTCCATCTCGCGATATACAAAATAGTGATAAGGATTGGCCCATGGTCATAGACAAGGTCACATCGTCAAAGGCTGGAGGAAGGAGCTAGTGGAGCTAAGCCCCTTTTCGGAGATTGCAACATGAAGAGTCAAGACTCTTCATCTTTGGATTACCGAAATGTGAAATGCGAAAATACCTTTTTGTATAGGCTATGGTAACCGCCAGTGGTCATGTGAGAGGGAGGAGCTAGCAGAGCTAAGCTCCATTTCAGTGATCACAACATGAAGAGTCGAGACTCTTCACCACAGGATTGCCAAAATGCAAAATGTGAAAGGCATTCTGATTAGGCTCATGGTCACAGTGAGTGGGCATATGGAGTAGGCACAAGATCCATCACTGGTAATCCAACAGTGCATGTTAATTAGGAATATGATCGGAGGGCTATTGTTTCACTTCACATATTAGTTGATCAGTTATGATTCAGTTAGCAAAATTGAATCATGGTTTTTGATCGGTTGGTGATTCAGTTGCTAAGACGTTCTTGTCTTTTCCCAAGGAGATTCGAGGTGTAACTGATGAGGCTGGTGAATATAAAAGGAGAGATGCAGCGACGGTGTAATGTTGGATGTTCTAACAGAAACAATGAGATGAACTGTAAGAAGGGTAAAATGGAAGAATGCAAAGCATGATATAAAAATCAGAGATGAGTAACAGTCGCCGAACAGACAGAAGAAAGAGCAGAATAGCAGAATAGCATGTAGCAGAGTAGAATTGCAGAAAAGTTTTTGAACCAGAGAAGAACTGCAGAACAGTGAAGAAGGGGTAAGAATTGAAATACCTGTATTGTTTGTTTGTCAATCAATTATGCATAATCAATAAGGAAGGGTGGTGTTAGGGGGGAATGTGGTCCTCTGATATTCAATTTGGTGCTTGAATATTGGAAGTTGTATCTTCCATCTAGTTGTGGCTAGAAAAACACGGTGGCAGGGTGGTGCTTGGGAAAACACAGAGTTTTATGTATACAAGTTGGTGCTTGTATAAATCCAGTTGATGTTGGAATATTTAGGGAGTTGGTGCTTCCTTCTAGTGGGTGCTAGAGAAACCAGAGAGTTGGTGCTCTCAACAATTTGGAGCTTGTAAAATAGAGGTAGTAGCCTCACTTTGAGTTGGTGCTCAAACATAGATGATGTACAGAACTTAAAAGACTGCCTATCATTTCGAAGAAGAAGAGATTTTCGCCCTTTATGGGTTTCCTCGTGAAAATATGTCTCTGTGTATATCTTATGTGTGATTAATGCTCAATATTTATGTTGTTCATATGATGTATAATATTTATGGTCACTTGATGAAAGATTAAAAATGGTTTAATAGACTTAAAATTGTTTAAGCACAATAACAATTGATTCACCCCCCCTCTCAGTTGTCTTAGTAATTTAAACATAATGGTGGTATCTTATCTATGAAGGGAGAGAGATGGGGGATACACTCATTTGCAACAAGATAATACAAGAGGATGAAAATATGGAACTTTAACATAAATAAATAAATCTAAAGGTCCAAACCCTAAACCTAGGAGGCAAAGTGTCAAAAGGTGTTTTTCTAAAAATAATGCCAAAAACTATTTTTGGGCATTAGTTTTTACATCAATTTCCTAGAAGAGTAACTTTCATATATGAGCTATGTTTGGTGCACATAGTAGCTCATTGAAAATATCTAACTGAGGACTACAATAAAATATTATAGTTGGGATTTACCAAAGGTAAAACTTAAATGATATTTCTTTTCTTAAAATCTTGTTAAGGGCTTCAAAATGGACCTGCAAGTTTAAGACCCAGAAAATCATAACAAAACTACCCAAATTGAGAACCATGTTGATTCAGGGGAAGAGGTGGGTGGAAAATAATATCCACTTGGATCAGTCCTCCCCCCTTAGGAATAAATTGTACCCATTTCATCAAGTTCCCACAGTAGATAGGGAAACTGCTACTGAATTGGAATCTGGGTGAGCCATTTGCCTTGGTGAAGAAGTTGTCCTATTTTGACCACTTGATAGACTTGTATGCTCTGTTGGAGTGTGCCTTTCATCTTGGTGCCCATGATCCAATCCATTGTATCATGATCAAGGCATTTAGGCTTGATTTCTATAGGATCCAATTTCTCATCCATCTCTGAGGTGTCCAACAGAGGTGGGAAATATGGTCAAAGAAGTTCCACATTAGATACTGAATGTAAGCCAAGGAAAGGAGGAATACTCAATTGGAAATCATTTTCACCCACAGCCTTGGTGACGGTGTAAGGCCCATATCCAAGTGGTATAAGATTTTTGTGGGGGCACATGAGTCTCTCTTTCTTTAAATGCAACCAGACCTTGTCACCAACTTGAAACTTGTGTGGAACCTGATGTTGATTATGTTGTTTCTTGTACTTGGAAATGGCCTTTTGTAATATATCATGAACCTATTGTTTGCCTTAATATATCATGAGAAATATTTTTTGAGCATGAGAATAATTTGTCGATGAATATGGAACATGAAGAGCTACATCAATGGGGGCCAATGGATAGAACCCCAAGCAAGCTTGAAAAGGGTCATGGCCAATAGAGATGTGGATGGATATGTTATAGCTACGTTGAACATATTGAAGGCTTTCATCCCAAGTAAGTGGATGCTTTGGAATGTACATGCATAGGATATGAACAATCATCCTAATGACTACTTCTATTTTCCCATCTGTTTGGGGGTGAAAGGTAGTTGACTTGGTCAACCTGGTGTACATTAAAGACCATAGGTTGGACCAAAAGGTACTAAGGAACCTCTTGTCCCTATCAGAAATAATGTTCCATGGTAGCCCAAAATGAACCCAAACATGCTCAAAGAATATTTGAGCAATGGCCTCGGCTATGATACTCTTTTTACAGAGTGTCAAAATGGCCATCTTAGAGAACCGATAAACGACCACAAAGACACAATCATGATCATGTTTGGTGGAGGGAAAACCTGACATGTAATCCATGGAGACTGAATCCAAAGGATTGTTTGGTATAGGGAGAGGAGTGTAGAGACCTCACTTCTTCATGGATGGTTTAGAGATGGCACATGAAGTGCATGACCTGATATACCGGTTTACGTCCTATTGAATCTTTTTCCAATAGAATTAATTTTGAAGTACTGCCACTATCTTTTCCATGATGAAGTGCCCATCCACCCAACTATAATGTGCCTCCCAAATTATCTTTTCCTGCTCTCATGAATGAACACAGATATGGCCTAGATAGCACTAAAGCGCATCTTGGAGGTGGAATTCCCAAACTTGTTTGTTTGTAGTCAAGTTCTGATGAGTAGCAGTGAAGTCAGAGTCACTATTGTATAATTGTGGTCACCTAGAGGTCTTGTTCCCATAGGAGTAAATAATTGTGGTTAGTGCCACAATCGAACACTGACAAAGGTAGCCTTAAACATGGTTGACACTGCCCTTCTTGTACTTAATGTTTAGGTGGAATTGTTGTAGGTATGTAGAACACTTATGATGGTAGTAATTATACAAATTCTCTTATGTCTACATGAATTGCAAAGGATTTTGATCAGTGTGGATGATCGTTTCCTTTCCCAAAATATAATGATTCCATTTTCGTCACTCTTTCACAATGGACTACATCTCCTTTTCATAGGTGGGATATCTTAGAACATCATCAGATAGCGGCTAACTATGATATGCCACTCGATGTCTCTGCTAAGTGAGGACTACACCAATTGCATAGTCATAAGCATATGTCTCAATCTCAAATGTTTTCTATAGGTCTAGAAATGTGAGGACTAGTGTAGAGAAAAGGTGGTTTGTTTCCTAGAATTATTTTTGTTGTGATTCAGACCATGTAAACCTAGCTTTAGCTCCACATTTGGTCACTTCAATTAGGTGCTAAGCGATATGAGAGAACCCCAAAATGAACCTAGAGTAGAAATTGGCAAGGCCTAAGAAGCTATGGAGCTCTATCAGAGTCGTCGAAGTGATCCAATCGTGAATGACTTAGATCTTGGTTGGGTCCACATGCACCCCATATTTATCCATGATGTCTCCCAAGTATTGAATTATCTCCATGCCAAATGAGCATTTCTCTAAATTGGAATATAACTTGTGTTGTCGTAGGGTGATCAGGACCTATTGAATGTGTTGAAAATATTCTTCTCAAGTCCGACTGAAGATGAGGATGTTATAAAAATATACAACCACAAAATAATTTTTGAATGGCCACAAGATATCATCCATCATCCTCGTGAATTTTGTTGGAGCATTAGTCAATCCAAAAGGCATGACCAGCCACTTAAAAAATCCTTCTTTAGATTTGAAGGTTGTATTCCATGCATTAGTTTGTTCAATCAGAACCTGGTGTTAGCCTGACTTTAGATAAATCTTACTAAAGAACTTGGAACCTTTAAGTTTATCAATAAGATGATCAATCAAAGGGATTGGATATCGATTCTTGACAGTGATTTTGTTCAGGGCTCTATAATCAATACAGATTCACCATGTGCCATCCTTCTTTTGCACCAACAATATTGGGCTCCCGCAAGGTGAAGAGCTAGATTGAATGTGTCCCTTTTAGATGAGCTCATGAATTTGATGCTTTGTTTCCTCATTATCCATAAGGTATCATATGTATATGGGACCATTGGGTAAGGAAACAGCAGGTATTAATTCAATGGGATGTTTCACCTAACAGTGCAAAGGCACCCTATAGGTGAGGAAAATGTGTCTCTATATTATTCCATAATATTTTCCACTTTCTTTTTTTGTGTAGAGATATCTTGTGTTGAAGTAGTGGTGGTTGTGGCGAACTTTCATTCCTCTTTTCTCGAATCATGAAGAGGAAAAACTTTGTAGTATGAGAGATAACCTTTCGGCACTGTTTTACTGATATCAATGAAATTTCAGTAGTCGGAACTACCTCTAGTAACCTGTAGGGATGACCTGCCAAAGTAATAATGACACTATGGGGTTGAGACTCATAAATAGAATCATGTTTTCACATGTAAGGTTTTCCTAGAAGAACATCACCAGATTTGAGTGGGGTAACATCACACAGTGCCTAATCTTCGAGTGGGGCACTATTGGTTGATGCAAAAGTATCGTCCCTGGATCAACCAACTGATGGTGTATGGTTGGGGGTGTGGTTTTTTTTCCAAATTCAATATCTTGATGGCCTCAGCTGAGATCAGGTTCTTATATCTCCCATTGTCAACAATGAAATGTAGTGGGGTCCCCTTTACCCACATCTATGTGTGGAAGAGGTTCTCACCCTCCTCGAGCTCCTTTGGAACATCTTGTTGTATCTTTGTGGTCACGATGGTAGCACTAGGTTATTAATGAATGATATCCTTCCCCTTATCCTATTCTGACTCTAATTTTGAGTTAGGTTCCAACCCTTTTTCTTTAATCTTGGCCAATAGTGACTATTTCAAGTGGCATACAATAGTGTTGTGTCAGGATATTTTTTGGACCTCACACTACTTTTCATTTTCCTTCTTTGACTTCTCATTGCCCTTATGTTCCTTCATCTTGGATTGGTTGTATCAATATTGAATCTCCCTAATCTATCCATTTTTTGTGAGTTAGGGCCACCTTTACCATACTTTTGTTGTGGGAAATTGGCAAACCCAAACTCCCTCTTGTTCCACTACTTAAATTTTTTCTCGATCTTAAATACATAATGGTAAGCAACTCCAAGCGAGTAGATGTCAAAAAATTCCATCTCTTCTTGGATGTACTTTTGTAGGCAGTTTCATTACTTCAAAATTAGTCTCCACTTTGAGACTTTGATATCCAACTTTCAGTGAAATGTATGCAATATATTGGTGTACTCCAACACTGTTTGATCTATTTCCTAACATAGAATCATCCATCTTATGTATTGGTCACCATAGCTTCCAATAGGATAGAATTCCTCTTTAAGGGAATCCACAAAGGCTACCAAAGTGGGTATTTTCCTAAATAATGCATACCCATCTTCGTCTTGTCTCTCCCGGTAACCTTCCCACCAATATTTGATGTGGGAAAGGGATTTAAGGAGCATGAAGGTGATATTTTCAATGTTGGAAAAAATTTTAACAAAGTAATAGCCTTCTAACAAGTTTAAATATTTTTCCAAAGCATCTGCATTTATTTTTCCTTCAAATAAAGGGATATCAAAGTTAACTTGTACCTTGAAGGGTGTCGCACCTTTGAAATGGCTGCTTGTTGAAGGTACATCACTCGTCTGCAATAGTTGTTGAAGGATCAGGGTGAAGTTTTCCATCATCTCATTTCTCTATCATGCGAGGGATTCCTTAAGCAAAATATTGATAAGATCTCCTACCCCTTGATATAGCTTTTCCTCTACCATGGGAGGTCACTTGGGTTGGTGAGAGTGGTCGTCTTCTAGTGAAACTATCTCGAGACCTAACTTTGTATACTCTGACCTCATGGGGGGAATACACCAAGAAAAAAAAAAAATTACTCTGATACCACTAATCCAGACTGTATAGGGAACAAAATTAAACACACATAGAAATGTAGTTGAGAGCATTGTTATACACTGAAAACCCAATTTCTATTAATGAATAAAATAATGGAGTATTGTAGAACACAAAATGGCTAGAATGGTGGTAGCTTATCTCTAAAGGGAGNAGGGAACAAAATTAAACACACATAGAAATGTAGTTGAGAGCATTGTTATACACTGAAAACCCAATTTCTATTAATGAATAAAATAATGGAGTATTGTAGAACACAAAATGGCTAGAATGGTGGTAGCTTATCTCTAAAGGGAGCGTGATGGTGGCTACACTCATTCGCAACAAGATAATATAACAAGATGAAAAGATGGCCTTTTAACATAAATTAAGAACCCTAAAGTTCCAAACCCTAAACCTAGAAGGCAAAGTTCCAAAAGGTGTTTTTCTAAAATAATGCCAAAAACTAATTTTGGGCACTAGTTTTTTACATCAATTTCCTAGAAGTGTAACTTTCTTAAACAAATGTCATCTTGTGCACATAGTAGTTCATTGGAAATCTCTAACTGAGGACTATGATTAAGCAATATGGATAGGATTTTTTGAAGGAAAAACCTAGTTGGGATCACTAGTCCAAAAATCTTGTTAAGGGAATCAAAATGGAACAAGAAGATTAAGACCCAGAAAATCCTAGAAAATCATAACAAAACTGCCCAAATGGAGAACCATGTTGAGTCAGTGGAAGTGGTGGGTGGCCACTTATATCCACTTGGATCAAAAAGAGACTATATATTTTTTCTTTCTCATCCAACTTACTGCTCCACCAAAAAATTGAAACATGTATCTGGACATAGATATCATTCTATATACATCCCTTTCCCAATTAGAATCCACATAACCATGTATATCCACTAAGTGTGGTTCCCCTAAAACATCACTATGATAGTAAATGGAATATTCATAAGTACCTCACAAATACCTGAATATCCTCTTCATTGCATCCTAATGTTCATGTCTGGGATTAACCATGAATTTATTCAAGACTCCCACTACTTAGGCAATGTCTAGTCTAGAACAAACCATAGTATACATCAAACTACCAACTACACTAGCATACAGAATAGAATTCATATCCTCCATCTCTATGGGTGTTTTAGGACACTACTCAACTTAAATTTTAGTTCCCATAAAATTTGAAACTCTCAATAGCTTGTAATCTACCATGTGAAAACGTTATAGCATAGAGTTTACATACTTGCTTTGGCTCAACCAAAGATTTATATTCGCTCTAGATCTCCTGGTCTCCATTCCTAAGATATATTTCGCAGTCCCCAAGTCCTTGATATCAAATTTTGTTGAAAGTTAAGATTTCAAATCACAAATTACATCCTTATTGTTACCAAAGAATAACATATCATCTACATATAGAGTAATAACAAGGAAATGACCACCATCTTGTTTGTAATAATGAACACAGTGATTTGATTTGGATCTCAGAAATCCCAAACCCAACAGAAAATAATCAAACTTTTGGTACCACATTTTAGGAGATTCTTTAAGACCATATAAAAACTTTTTTAATTTGCAAAACAATGATTCTTTACCTTTTTCAATGTAGTGCTCTAGTTGTGTCATATAGATCTCCTCCTTCAAGTTACCATGTAGAAATGTTATTTTCGCATCCATATATTCTATATCTAAATCAAAATTTTCTTCTATAGATAATAGGAACCTAATATATTTTAACTTAGCAACTAGGAAAAATATCTCACCAAAGTATATCCCTTCAACCTGGGAATATCCTTTCACAACTAACCTTGCCTTGTACTTTTCAACATTTCCATCTAAATCGATCTTCTTTTTGCGAACCCATTTTCATCCAATGGGTTCCCATCCATAAATCAATGCAAATAAGTCTCATGTATCATTAGTTATAAGTGCATTCATTTCCTCATCCATGGCCAAACTCTAGGACTCCTTATCTTTCATCTCCATTGTCTCTTTCAAAATTCTAGGCTCATCGTTGTGAACAAATAATATATTTGAAATTTTATACATGTTTGGTTTCCATTTTTGTGGAGTGGAGCTTCTTCAAGTTTGAGGTGGAGTTTCTTCCTCCTCTTCCAAACTCCCTAAACCCTCTTCCTCATCAAGTCCATCATGATATTATTATTCATTTTTTGGTTCATCTTTCTTGGTCTTGGGTGGTAATTGAACCACTGACGTCTTCTCATCCTCTTCTTAGTTTCACCAATGTGGGAGAAGGATAAACTTTTTATAAAATAACATTTCTACTATATGAAAATTTTCTAGCCATAATATCCCAAATATTGCACCCTTTCACACTAATGCCATAGTTGATGAAGATATTTTTCACAACCTTGTTATCCAACTAACCACTTCTCCTTAGGCACGTGAACATATGACTCAGAACCAAAAACATGAAGATGCTAAAGTGAGGCCTTCTTTCCCATCCAAACCTTCATAGGGGTATTATCCACAAGAGCTCATGTGGGAGACCTATTAATAAAGTAACATGTAGTAGCAACCACTTCTACCCAAAACTTCTTCTCTAACATGGCTCCACTAAGCATACTCCTAGTTCTCTCCAACAATGTTTTTGATCCAGATTTTATGAGCAGAACGAAATGACTACAAATTATTAACAGGTTCTTAACACAAAATAATAGAGATATAGTAAAACTATTTTTCTATTCAATAAGGAAATAAGCTGAAACTGTAAAATGCGGCGGAAACAAGCTTGTTGGAATGGTGGTGGCTTATCTCTGAGAAGAGATGTGACGGTTGCACTCATTCACAAGAACATGATTACAACGAGGCTCTGAAGGCCTTTTTACAATAAACAGGAATTCCAAAAACCCTATACATCGAAAAACCTAACCCTAGGAGATGAAGCGCCAAAAGTCATGTGGGCCCCGTTTGGGTAAGTTAGTACATCAACTTCCTGGGGTCGTAACTTTTGCATATGATCTCTGCTTTAGGTGTATGATAGCCCATTGGAAAGGTGTCATTGAGGAGATTCATGTTTAGGTCAATATCAAAGGTTATTCCATATTGTTCCCCGTTTTCCCAAAAAACATCATTTAGGGCCTCAAAACGGCTCTGGAAGTGAAAAACTGCTAAAATAGTAAATTACCAAAATTGTCAGAAAATTGTTTTGAGCCAGTTGGAAAAGGTGGGTGGCCACCGATATCCACCTGGATCAATCCTCCCTCCTTAGGAAGCAATGGTCTCCATTGTGTTGATTTCCCCCATTAGATGAGGAAATTTCTGTTGAATTTGGCCCAGGGTGAGCCACTTACCTTGGTGCAGGAGTTGCCCTGCTTTGACGACTCGATAAAGATGGATCCTTTGTTTTTTAGTGCCCTTGATTTGTGTGTCCAAAATATGATCACTGGATGCATGTTGTATGCAGTCGGGGTTGAGATCTGTTGGTGTCAGTTATTCTGCTAACTTCTGAGGTGTCCAATAATGGTGGGAAATAAGGGTGAAGGAGATCCACATTGAACATTGGGTGTAGGCCAAGGAAAGGAGGAATGTTGAGCTCAAAAGAATTATTCCCCATGGCCTTGGTGATCATGTACGACCCATAATGGAGTGGGAGAATCTTCTGATGGGGTCATGTAAGGCGTTCTTTCTGCAAGTGCAGCCAAAAGTTGTCGCCCACCTGAAACTTATGTGGCACCCAATGTTGATCATGGCTTTTATTGTACTTGTCATTGGACTTATGTAGGATATACTGAACCTATTGGTGGATGTGTTGGATCTGCTCAATGAATTGGGTGGCTTTGTCAGCTTCAGTTGGAGCAGGATATGATTCGATCGAGGTGATCACAAGGGGAAGTGAAACATCTATGGGACCCAACGGTTGGAATCCCAACCCCACCTGAAAGGGGTTTTGGTCGATTGAGCTATGTAGGGCTTGATTGTAGCTATGTTGGACATAGGGAAGGCTCTCGTCCCATTTGCAAGGGTTCTTTAAATTATACATGTGAAGGATATGCACAATCATTCGATTTACGACCTCAGTTTGGCCATCTGTCTGGGGGTGGAAGGTCATGGATTTGGTGAGCTTGGTGTCCAGCAGTCACTAGAGGCTCGACCAGAATGTGCTGAGAAATTGATTGTCCCGATATGATACAATGGTTTGTGGGATTCCAAAATGTACCTAGAATATTTCAAACAATATCTTGGCAGTGGCCTCTGTTGTGATGCTCTTCTTGCAGGAAACCAGAATCGCCATCTTAGAAAAGCGATCAACAACCACAAAAACACAATCATTTACCCACTTGGTGGACAGGAGGCTCGACATGTAGTCCATTGAGATGGATTCCCATGGCCTTTCAGGAGTAGCAAGAGGGGTGTACAGGCCTTGTTTCATAGTGGTGGGTTTCACAATAGCACAGGCAGTGCAAGACCTGATATACTTGTTGACCTCATGTTGAAGTTTCATCCAATAGAAATGTTTATATAGCATCGCCACTGTCTTTTCGATGCCGAAGTGTCCTACCACCCGACTGTAATGGGATTGCCAGATCAGATTCACTCTCTCACTTGATGGAACACATATATGGCCCAGGCGACACAAAAACCCATCCTAAAGATGGAAATTATCGACAACTGCATTTGCACCTAACATTTGGTAGGTGGTGGTGAAGTCTGGGTCTGTCTCATAGAGTTGGGGGCACCCAAATTTCTCATGGCCGCAAGAGTCTAGCACCGTGGTGAGTGTCACGACTGGCGTTCTGTTGAGGTAATCAACGACGCGATTGGTGATTCTTGTTTTATAGTTGATGTTGACATGGAATTTCTGCAAGTATGTGGACCACTTTTGATGGAAATCTTTCTGCAATTTTCCTTATGTCTGCATGAACTGCAGTGTCTTATGATCAGTGTGGATGACTATCTCCTTCCCAATAATGTAATGTCTCCACTGGAGGCAGGCTTGAACAATGCAGTACATTTATTTGTCATAAGTAGGGTACTTACGGACAACATCTGATAGTGTCTCACTATGATAGGACACGAGGTGGTCATGCTGAGTGAAAATAGTGCCCACAGCATAGTCTGAAACATGTGTCTCGATCTCAAAGGGTTGTTTCACGTATGGTAGTGAAAGTATTGGGGTTGAGCACAAGTGTTGCTTCAAATCATCGAATTCTTTTTGTTGGGACCAGCCCCATGCAAATTTCACCTTACCACCACCCATGGTTATTTGGTTGAGGTCCCATGAAATATGGGAGAATCCCAACATGAACCTGTGGTATAAATTGGCAAGGCCCAAGGAGTTTCGATGCTTAGTGAGTGTGGTTAGGGCTGGCCAATCACGAATGACTTGGATCTTGGTTGGATCCACATGTACTCCATGTTGATCAATGATGTAGCCTAGGTAATAGACCTTGTCCATGCCGGAGGATCATTTTTCCAAGTTGGTGTATAGCTTGTGTTGCCACAGGGTGTGCAGAACCTGTTGAATATGCTACAAGTGTTTGGCCCAAGTTTTTTTGTAAATGAAATTTTCATCCAAATACACCACTACAAGTATTGGTGAATGGTCACAGGATATTGTCCACCATCCTCATGAAAGTGGATGGAGCATTTTTCAAAACAAAGGGCAAGACCAACCATTCAAAAATACCTTCCTTTGACTTGAAGGCAGTCTTTCATACATATGTTTGTTCTATCGGGACTTGGTGGCAGCCAGACTTCAGATCAATCTTGCTGAAGTATTTGGCCCCCGTGAGTTGATCAAGGAGGTCATCGATTCGAGGAATTGGGTACTAGTTTCTAACCGTGATTTTATTCAGAGCCCGGTAATCAATGCAGATTCGCCAAGTTCCATATTTCTTCTGTATCAGCATGATTGGGATCCTCCAAGGTGATGAGCTGGGACGGATGTGCCCCTTGTGGAGAAGTTCTTGGATCTGTCACTTGATTGCATCATTCTCTAACAGAGAGCGATAATAGACTGGCCCATTAGGCAGCGGTGCGTCGAGGGTCGGATCAATGGGGTGCTTGACCTGGTAGTGCAGAGGTAGCTCGGTAGGTGAGGAGAAGATATCTGAGTATTCTTCCACGACCTTATCTACTTGCTTCTACTATGTGGAGAGGTCGATCGCCGAGACCCTGGATGTGGCTATGATATTTTTCTTATTTTGAGAGTGAATCACAAATATACAAACTTCCCCATCTAAGAGATGACCTTCCTATATTTCTTAGCAGAGATCAAGGAAATAGCACTAGGTGGGACTGCCTCAGGTATCCTGTATAATTTCCTGTTCAAAGTAATAATAACACTACGAAGCCTAGACTCATATACAGCATGACGTTTCCATAAATAAGGTTGGCCCAAAAGAACATCACAAAATTCGAGAGGAGAAACATCACACAATACCTCGTCTTTGAAGGACTTGATGTCATACGACAGTCATCACTGTTGGTTGACGTGAAGATCGCTTCCTTGGCGGAGCCATCCAATGGTGTAGGGTTGTGGGTGCGGTGTTGTCGGCAGGGCCAGCTGCTTGACGACCTTTGCTGAGATGAGTTTCTTCTGGCTACCACTATCAACGATGAAGTGCATCGGGGTACCTTTTACCCACATCTTTGAATGGAAGAGGTGCTCTCCTTCTTCTGGCTCTTCTGTTTCACCAGGGAGGAGCTTGGTGGTAGCAACGGTGGCACTAGGTTTTGTGTCAATGATCCATCTTCCCCTTTCTAGTTTTGTCTCATAGTTAGAACCTGCATCTGATTCATAGACTTTCACTTCGGCCACCAGTGACTGCTTTAAGCTGCAATCAGCAGTGTTATGCCAAGGGCTCTTATGGAAGTCGCACCACTTCTCGGTATATTTCTTTGTCTTTCCAGTGTCCTTATTTGCTTGCGGCTTAGATTGTTTGTCTTGATATTGTCCATATTTTCTCTGTACTTTTTTCTTTGGGTTGGGGCCACCCTTTCCTGGCTTTTGTTGTGCAGGGTTCCTAGGCCCAAATTGCCGCGTCTTTTCTTTGAGCTTCTGCTCAATTTTGACGGCATATCAGTAGGCCACGCCCAAGGATGAGATGTCCAGAAATTCCATTTCGGTATGGATGTATCTATGCAAAAGCACCGTGATACTTGAGCACCATATGTCACTCTGAATCTTTGATACCCAGCTTGGTCCACAAGGTATGGAAGATATTTGTGAAATCTGGTACTGCTTGGTCTCTTTCTTGCCGCAGTGTGGTCCATTTGGTATACAGGTCGTCATAACTTCCGACAGGGTAGTATTGTTCCTTAATAGCATCCCTGAAGGATTCCCAGG
>SNQJ01S0100472.1:29653-44308 GCA_010110895.2 Picea sitchensis | reverse complement strand
ACATGGGGAATGGCTTTGAGAAGCGCAAAGGTAATCTTTTCTCTATTCGAAAAGTTATGGACAGAAAAATACCTGTCTAGTAGATTCAACCACTTGTCTACAGCATCTGCATCTATCTGAGCTTCAAATATAGGAATATCAAAGTTTATTTGTACCTTGAAGGGGGCAGCGCCTCCTCTCGAAGAAGATGTGTCGCTTGTTGGTAGTCGCCGAAGCATTTGCACGAAACTATCCATCATCTCGTTCCTTTGTTGCATGAGGGATTCCTCAATCAATAGTTTGAAAGGATCTCCCATCCTATCATATTTATTTTCTCCTACCATGAGAGGTCACTTGGGTGTGCAAGAGCTTTTTTCCTCAAGAGAAACAAGCTCGAAACCTGACTCTTTGTACTCTGACCTCGTTGGGGACATGCATTAAGACGACAAGGAGCAGGCCACTCTAATACCACTGATCCAGGTCATATGAACAGAACGAAATGACTACATATTATTAACAAGTGTTTAACACAAAATAACAAAGATATAGTAAAATTGGTTTTCTATTCAATAAGGAAATAAGATGAAACTGTAAAATGCAGCAGAAACAAGCTTGTTGGAATGGTGGTAGCTTATCTCTGAGAAGAGATGTGACGGTTGTGCTCATTCACAAGAAGATGATTACAAAAGGGATCTGAAGGCCTTTTTACAATAAACAGGAATTCCAAAAACCCTAGACATCCAAAAACCTAACCATAGGAGATGAAGCACCAAAAGTCATGTGGGCCCCGTTTGGGTAAGTTAGTACATCAACTTCTCGGGGTCGTAACATTTGCATACGATCTCCGTTTTAGGCGTATGATAGACCGTTGGAAAGGTATCATTGAGGAGATTCATTTTGGGGGAAATATTGAAGGAAACTCTATATTACTCCCTGTTTTCCCAAAAAAACATCATTTAGGGCCTCAAAATGGCTCCAAAAGTGAAAAACTGCTAAAAATAGTAAATTACCAAAATTGCCAGAAAACTGTTTTGAGCCAGTTGGAAAAGGTGGGTGGCCACCGATATCCACCTGGATTAGTTTTTTTCATCCATTCTACAATTACATTTTGTTGAGGGGTATATGAAGTTTTCTTATGTCTTACAATGTCATTCTCCATACAAAGATTATCAAACTATGAAGAACAAAACTCACTATCATTATCGGTCCTCGACACTTTAATCTTCCTATCAAATTTATTTTGCAAGAGATATTTAAAATCCTTAAACTGACTAAAAACCTCATATTTAGTTCTAATAAAATATAACCATGTCCTTCTATAATTATCATCAATAAATGAAACATAATACAAAGATTTAGAAATCAAAGAAACTTTAACTAGACCAAATAAATTAGAATGAATTAAGTCCAACAACCCGAAATATTTGTGAGAACTAGAATAAAATTGAACATGGTTCTATTTCGATATATGCAATGCTTGCAAAATTCAAATTTAAGAGCACAACCATTCAATCCATCTACAAGTTTTTTTTTTTTCAAGGAATGTAGACCTTTCTTGCCTATATGGACCGATATTTAGTACCATAGCATTGTATTCTTTGCAAGTAACTTGCTTTCTAAAGAAAGATCTTGTTTAGGTACCTAGAATACATGATCACCAGAAGTAGATATAGGTTCTTATTCTAAAGTTATGGATCCTATAGATTTCTCCATTTCAGAAATTGAAGAACTATTGCACTGAATGGTGCACACATCAATATGGAAAAAAGTTCCCACATTAACACCCTTAGTGAGAACCACATCTCCTTGGACCATATTACACCCTTTTTGAGAGAAAACAACATGCATTCCCACATCATTAAGTTTTCTTATTGATAATAGGTTCCACTCCAGACCTATAATGTGCAAAACTTCACTACTCCCCTTCACTTTTCCATTAGTGAATTTGATATAGACTCTACCATATCCAACTATGCTGAGAGGAGATTCATCATCAAGATATATTGTCCCACCATCATGTTTCTCATACACTAGAAACTATTTTCCCATGGGAATTCATATGGAAGGAAGATTTGATTAAGCACCAATGTCTTTATAGTGTTTTCAATGGCCATTACTAGGTTGTCCCATGAATCTAGCAAAGAACACAAAAGGGTCATATAACAATCCTTCTCATCCATATTTGCTCCAACTAATATAAACTAGGTCAAAAATAGTATTAAATGTATTCAGGTGTTCAACTATAGAATCACAATCATCCATTCTCAAGGAAAACAACCTTTTCCACATAAAATGTTTATTAACCAAGGATTTATCCTTATACAATTCCCCCAAATTCTACTAGAGAGTTTTCATGGTTTTTTCTTTAGAAACATTCAACAATATTGCATTGGCCAAATAGAGCATGATAAGGCTTCTCGTCTTTCTCTCCAACACCACCCACTCTTCATCTTTCATACCAGTGAGTTTGGTTCCAAATACAAAAACCCATAGATATTGATCTACAAGAAGATCCTCCATATTGAGATTCTATATCTTAAAGTTAGTGCCATTAAAATTCTTCATTTGTGATCTAGATATGATCACCATTTTTTTGCAACAATATTTCCTTTTGTGCAATCTCCCACTCAAACCAATATTAGATAATAAAAAAATAAAAAAATCCCTAACACCTTGCATCTGAGTTGATCAACCTTTGATACCAAATGAAAGGAATCAGAGGTGTGAAATACATTTCCTACACTAACCAATGAGATAAGAATGTGCATAAAACTTTAAACAAATAGTTCCAGATGAAAAGTAGAAAATAAATGAAAGACATAGAAAACCATTACACAACGATTTCCTCGAGAAAACCCTTCTAGGAGAAAAAAAAACCCACACTCTAAAGCACACTCAATGTATTATTTAGAAACTAAATGGTTACAATACATTATAGAGTCTTCTTGCTCTCAAAAATAATGTTCAATATCAACATAAGGATTTTGAAGAAATTTGGCAGCATAATAGTAAGTTAAAACTCTCACATAATTTTCCTCTAACCCTAGCACTCAATAAATAGGCATTAAAACACCATAAACCATTTTTGTTTTTCCAATTTTACATGTTGGAAAGAATAGACAATTAATTGGCCAACTACAACTACTTAGCATTCATTGTCTACTAGTGATCTATATTTATTTCATGCCACTACTCAATAATTATTCTAGCTAGTACTCAACATTTATTCACTACTACTACTCAACAGTCATTACTTACTTCAGTACATGATTTCAAGGTGTATGACACACACCTATCCCAAAAATATTGTGATCGAATCTGGAAAGACATTGCAATTGCATATTTTTCATCTTAGTATCCATGTTAATTCTCCTCTCCTTGTAGTGTAGTTGAATAACTTTTATAGTTTTCATGATCCTTGTATTTTTAGAAAATATCTATAGCTTAGCATTTTGTAACAATGTTTCAATACCATCACATTCATTCATGTCCCTAGAAATCATAATAATTTCATAGGTAATGTTGGAGCTAGAATATGCTCTACGACCGTTGGGAGGGCATGCCTAGAAAATCTTAGTTATTGCAATGTTTTAAACTTGTAGGTAAATATTGGGTTTATGGATCAGGGAGTAGGATTAGGATGGAAAGTCTTAAAACTGTTGACACTCTTCAATTAAATAATGAGCATCATTTCACTTAGTCAAGAGTATTTATACTAATAGACTAGACAAATATAATGAACATACAAAAGAATGAGAAAAGAATATATGTTGACAATATATTGACTTATATGAAATAGAAATTCAAGTTTAAAAATATGTTTTGAAACTTGAAATAAATCATTAAATTCAAATCTTTGAAATAGGTAATGTATCAGTGAATATCTCATAGGCATTATAGCTAAAACAAAGAGAAAAAATTGCTTTGCATATATTTGATTGCACTTAAATAAGAAAGACAAAAATGAAAACATAAGAAGACGGTCTAACCATGAGGATGTTATATTTCTTGATTATAAAATGTTGCATACAATAAGCTCTCTGTAATTTTCAGATCTATGCTTTCTTTTACAATCCCAAAAACCAAACCGTTACTCTCGTTTTTTCTTCCCATTTGATAAACAGAGAGCCCCCACACAGTAGATCCTACATCCTATAATATAGGTTCAGTTACATATCAATATACTCAACTTTAAAATAGACTCTATGATTTAGCTACATGGAATCTGAAATAATAACAACTCTAGGATCCTAGGAATATATCCTCCATTTCAGGACCATATATTTGACTCAAACAAAAAAGGTATTGTATGATCCTAACAAAATATGATCTAAATGATATTTTGAAAAAATATATATGGGAAAAAGTAACTTCTCTATCTCCGGCCTGATTTTGTCTTCGTAGTATTCAACCTATTCACATGATGAGCCTTCAATTCTTCATTATACCTTAATCATATTCAATACAGAGACGCTGCAAAAAACCACGTCTTTTTGTAGCATGAGTCAAAATTCGTAAAACCTTCATCCCTTGCAAAACTTTGAGGCTTTCTTCATAATTGAAGAGGACTTTGATTTCTGGTATTTTCCTGAATCCATTTGGTCTTAAGTACTTTGGTGGTCCAGTACAACTTCTTGTTCTTCTTCCTTAATTTTTTAGCAAAGTCACAAAGCTTGTTATGTCTTTCTGCCAGTCTATCCATTCTCTTATGCAAATTGGAGTTTTTATTTCTAAGTTTCTTATTATGTTTCTTAAGACATCTAATAACCTCTCCTTTCTTACCAAGCTTCTTTCATGATGAATTTTCCTATGTTTTTCCCTATCTTCCCATATATTTTTCTCAAAATATGGTCTCTTTAGATGAATAGACAACTTTTTCCTTTGGGAATTGTTTCAAGATTATCAACCTTTGTACAAGGAACTTTGTCTTTTTCTGCAAACAAAGGAGAAATGGATGGTGTCTTCTCAATACTGGGTTCTGGAAATTCAGGCATCAAAGGGCTTAAGTGAATTGTTTCTACCTTTCTTCAACATTTTGTTCTGGATCTTTAACTATAGGAACCATCCTTTGATTTTTAGTAGTTTTCCTCATCGGTATATCCTTAAGTGTTGTTTTAGTTGTTGATTCACTATCTGTATCATCTGGAGTACCTTCGGGGATGTCATATTCAATAAAAAATGGTTTCCTTGTTTTCAATGAAGGTTTTCAATGAAGGGTCAAACAAGGCTTTTGTAGTTAGCCTAAACTTGTTTATGGGTCGATTTTTTAGTCTTATTGATGTTCCCAAGGGTTGTTTTTATTTATCTTTCTGTTGGGAATTCTTCTTTTTAATTTTTCTTTCCTTGGTGTCTATAATTTCCTGGATTTCCATGACTGAAATATACTCTGTAGGTTCAATAATATCTCCTTCAATAGGTGAATTTGATTTTCTTGTAATCCTCCTGGTTCTTTTTCTGGTATACACCTGCTTAACTTCAGGGGAACTCTGATTTTTAATACTGGATACAAATTCCTGTCTCGAGGAGTCTTCTTCTTGAAAGGAAAATCTTTTTTTGCTAGATCTGGTTTCTTTGGTTACAGGTGAAACTCTTATTTTTGAATTTTTAGGTTTCCTTAATGAGATTCTAGATTTCTTTGATCCTTAGGCTTCTTTTCAGAGGTTAATTTATGAGTTTTATTCCCTTGCTCCTCAAACCCTAATGAATATAGAAATTGTTCCCAAGAAACCTGAGTTTTGTTTAACTCTTGCATTACTAGAACATTGATAATCCTTAGGTGAAAAAGACTGTATTGAGAAGTATTTGGATGTGTTTGTATTTTATTTGACATCTTAACTAGACTCTTCAGTAAAAAATAGGGAAAATTCATTATGTTATCTACATTCAAATGAAAAATGAAACGCATGTGATAAATATGAATGGTTGAGAGCCTACCTTCACATGTTATGTATTTTTGCACCATGGGTAGAGCATTCTTCCATTCTTCCTTAATCCATGTATTAGGGATTCCCCTACTCCAATATGGGTTTTGGTGATCTCCTGTGAGAAATTGATTGTAGAAGTCCCCTGAGATTTATTTGTTTTTGAACCATATTTCCCTATCGATAGGTAAATTGAAGGTTATACAAATAGAATTCTCGGATAACTGGATGATTAGGTTCTCAAGATGATTTCTATATCCGTCAAAATTCTTTGCAAATTTCATGGTGACCTCTGTGTGATGTCCCTGGATGCACAGCAAAATTGATACCAATGTGCCTGAACGAATTTATCTTTAACTTCTAGTAGAGATTCCAAGAGCTCGATCCCATCTGGTTCCATTCGAAGGAGATGACCACCTCTGTGTTGTGCCATTAGCAACAATAAACCTTAGCTCCTGTGTTAACCCAAAAACTCTTCTTTTCATATTAAGGTTCAGTTATACCTGCAATAGTCATATTTCCTTCACACATAAGTATTAAATCATCACCTATATTAATCTTGGAATAAATACAGTTATGAATTTATGAAAGAGTATGGAATGTAATGGTCGAAACCATATCATCCGATGATATCTCTATGAAAGGATAGAAAATGGAAGGTACTCTTCACGACTTCATGTATAATGATTTGAATCACCACCTATAATGGATAAGATCTAATATGAAATTGTGCAAATGATAAAAGGATGTGTTGATTCATCACTGTGCCGAAATGATATTTTTGACATGCGTTGTCAAAATACCTATGTTTTTGTAGAACAATTCTTGTTAAAATGCGCTGCAAAAACTAAACTCTTTTCGCAGCAACATAGTATTTAGCCTCACAAATAAATATAAAGACGACAACTTACATAATGAAATAATCTATCCTTGGTGTGACTGAAATATTTATAACCACCTTAAGCATATCTTAAGAAAGAAGAAAAATCAAATCAAATAAAAGAAAGGGGAAAAAAATCAAAAAGTGAACCGAACACATGAAATATAAACAAGATAGAAGAAAAAAGTTAACTTGAGGAAGACTCATGTATGAGTATGATAGGTTTAGGGGTGACAGAGAAGCTATGTAGGTTTTTCTACAAACATTGGCTCCATCTGGGGATGATGTTCTCCCTATGAGACATTAAGAACTATAGAATCAATGCATTCATTTTCCTGTATTTTCATTGTCTCTTTAAATATGCTTGCATTGCATCTATCCTAGTCATATTAATGAATAAAATCACTAAGTTATCATCAAACCATCAACCAAATATCTAGAAAAATAGTCTCAAAATCAAGCTAACGTTGTACCATTAGCATACATTGGGATATGGAGTCTTATTCTTTCTATTCTATGTCTCACCAAACTGAAAAACAATATGTGCAACCTAAAACAACTCTGTCTTATTAAATGAAAAAGTGTTTCAGAAAACACCCATTCACTGGGCCCCTAACTAACTCATCATTGTCTAAGTTAAGAAAAAAAAAGTTTTGTTGTTCATAACTCTTTTCACTCTGAATGGAACAAACCACAAGTTGTCAAACTTACCATGCTTTGGTTTATCTTCCCTTTTGGCATCCCATCTCAGAACTAGTTCCCCTGTTTGAAAATTATCCTTTTTAGTTTTCTTATCAAATGTTGCTTTGACCTTACCCTGATAAATATGATAATTTTCATAAATCATTTCCCTCTTTTGTTGAACCTCAATAAGATGAAAGATTATCCTTTGTACATCATTAGGTTCTTCCACTTCATCTTGAAGAAATTTCATTATAGGTAAACCGAGTTGTATGGGGAATATAGCATATGTTCCATACACCAATTGGAAGGGAGGAGTGTCAATATATATTTTAGTGCTAATCTTGTCTGCCAACAAGGAATATTTCAGTTTATAATTCCATACCCTTTTGTTTTTTGCTATCAATTTTTTGATAATTCTGATCAAACTTTTGTTTGAGGATTCATCAAGTTAGTTACACTGTGGATATTATGGAGTAGAATGTGTTAGATTAACATTATATATTTCTCATAATTCAATTATAGAAGCAAATTTAAATTCATGAGCATTATATTTGATTAATTTTCTAGGACATCCAAATCTAGAAAATATGTTTTCTTCCAGAAAATTTATAATTACCTTGTATGTTTCATTTTGGGTCAAGATGGACTCAATCCATTTCGTGAAGTAATCAGTGGTTGTAAGGATCCATATGTGTTTTCCACTGGAGGGTGGATTTATTTCTCCTACAAATTCCAGGCCCCATTGCTAGAAAGGACCATTTGCAATAATGGGCTTTAAGGGGAGAGAAAGTAAGGAATGGTTTCCAGAAAACATTTGTCACTACTCACATGCTCTGACTTTAGAAAATACATCAGAAAATAGAGTGGGTCAGTTGTACCCATCCCTTAAGATTTATGTTGTAGCTTTCCAATGCTGATGTCCTCCACAAACATCTTTATGCAGGTCAATCATGATTAAATTTTATTCATCTTCATTGATACATTTTAACAAGATACCACTAGTATCCTTCCAAAACAAATTTTGTTCAATGATGTAGTATTCTATAGACTTTAGTTTAAGAGATCTAGTTTTAGATTTATCAGAATCTGGTGGGCATTGAAGATTCTACAAAAAATAGACTATATCCTTATACCAAGATGAAGAAAAATATGTATCTAATAGCTGCAAATTTCCATCTCCATTCTTTGATGTTGGAACTACTGACTAATTTAGAATATGGTTCAGCCCAAGAGCTATGCAATTTGAATCAACAAGCAATTTTTCCAGGCCCTAACCTTTTATCAACTTAGTAGGTTTGAGTTCTACATCATATTCTAAGAGATTTGCTATCCATTTTCCTCTCCTTCCTTCATTGTTTGGTTGCACAAGCATATCCTTCACATTGCTGCTAGGAACATAGGAAATTACCTTGGAATGCAAAATATAAACTCTTAAATGTTTCAATTCCTTCACTAAGGAATAAGCCTGCTTTTCCATTATGTTGTATTTCAATTTTTCATATCTAAGAGATTTACTGAAAAAATAAATGGGTTGTCCATACCCATATTCATTTCTTTGCAATGGTACAACAACAATAGTTTCTTCAGAGGAAAAAGAAAAAACCAAGAACTCCTTAGAATAATCTAGGTTGATAAGAATGGGGGCTTCTATCAAATCTTGTTTGATATTTTCAAAATATGACTTAGCTTCATGTGTCCACTTAATATCAACATCCTTTTTCAGCAAGTTTCTAATGAGCTTAATAATCTCAACAAAATTAGGTATGAATCTTCTTAAGAAGTTAATTCTACCTATGAAGGATTGTATGGATTTTGATTTTCTAGGAATATCAATATTTTGAATAACATCCACCCTCTCAGGATCTATCTTAATCCCACCTGAAGATACAATGTGACCTAAGATCTTACCCTCATGCATAGAAAAATGAGATTTTTTCGGGTTTAAGGATATACCATACCTTCTACATTTCTTAATTTTTTTTTTGAGGTGTTGTAGGTGTTCATCATCTGATTTTGAAAACGTGGTGATATCATCAAGATAAATCACCATAAACTTATATTTTTCTCCCACGAATGCAATATCCATTTCCCTCTGAAAGGTAACTGCTACATTCATTAGACCAAAAGTCATATTTTCATTCCTAAAAGTTCCCCAAGGATTAGTGAAAGCAGTCTTCTTTTTGTCTTCATCAAAAATTGTTATTTGATTATATCCAAAATACCCATCAAGCATAGAAATTCTCTGAGCACCCACTACTTTATGTTGAATATGATCCATCTTTGGTAATGGATAGTTATCCTTTAGTGAGCATCAATTCAATTTTCTGAAATCCACACATAACCTTATCTCAACACTCTTCTTCCTAACTGGTACCAAATTTTCCACCCACTCTGAATATATTAAAGGTACTATGATCTTAGCATCTAGCAGTCATTTCAATTCTTTTTCAATAATGGACAACAACATAGGATTAAATTGTCTCATATTCTTCCTAAAAGGCTTAGAACCCATTTTCAAAGGAATTTTATGTTGAATTATTTCAGTATCAAAAATTTTAAGATCCTCATATGACCATGAAAAAATATCAGCAAATTCCTTCACAAGATTAACATACTTTCTTCTCTCCTCTTCAGATATTGCTTTGGATAGTTTTACAACCTTTGTATCTACAATAGTCCCAATATTACACTCAATAACATATTTTCCCTAACTTTGAATTGAAGATTTTTTGGAAACATCATTGTTGTCAAAGAGTCTTTCCAATGGAACCAGGCCCTTTGGGATATGATTTGTTTTTAAATCCATAATTTTTTGTCCGACTACTTTATCCTGAAAAGGAAAATCTGACTAATTTTCTTCCTCATCATTTTCATTCTCCTGATCAATAGAAATGTAAGAAAATTCACCAATAGTTTCAAGGAACCTTTTCAACTCCTGATCATCACTGAAAACTTGCCAGTTTTTTATATTATCTAGTATAGTTGGTCTATGTCTCATTTCAACCTCAGATTTAAGATGTGGATCAATTGGAGGTTTGAAACTACTGCAGCTAGAGCTAAAGAATGTGCCCTTTGATTGGCACTCTAGGAACAAATTAAATATTAAATGCTATAAATAAATTTGTAATCATGTCCCAAACCTCATTATTGTATTATTTCAGTCTCTGCTACTTCATTTGATAAATATTTCTTACCTGATGAATAACCAACTTATAATCTCCAAAAGATGCCAACCTTTCATTCCCCGTGTCTTTGGTAGCTCTTGACCCTAACAAGAGAGCCTCATATTCTGCAATATTATTAGTAGTCTCAAATTCAAGTTTGTATGACAAAGGTATGAAATATTTAGAAGGAGAACTAATTATAATCATGACACCAGATCCTTCTTTTGAACATGAACCATCAAAAAACATTTTCCAAACTGAGTTTTCAATACCCTTTTCTTGCTTACCAATGAGCTTGTTACTTGATGATTCGGGAGCTTCATCACCGATATGAAATATGGATGAGCCAATTTCATCTTCAATTGCATAGATCAGGTGGATTCCTAGATTATCGTGATCACTAACAATATAGGAAAGATGAACTTTTCGGTATAACCTTATGTGTTCTCCTCCAAAAATAGGAATGGTTGTGTATGTTAGATCCATCTGCAAATATCCTCCCACCTTTTTAGCCCAAGATCTGGACAGTAGCATTCCAAACTTTGGTGGTATATCATCCACTACAATTTCCATAACAACACTCTTCATAGGCAATTGATACAATGTCACAACCAAATCTATGATAACTCCTAAACATTTGACTTTTTTAGAATCAAAAGAATAAAGATCCTAATATTGTTTTGTAATGTCTAACCATAATTCATCCATAACCACCTTTGGCATAACATTATGTGAAGCTCTGGAATCCATGAGACAATTATGTAAGATTTTATCATGTATGTTCAATGATATGTAAAAAGGTGGGGAAGAATTATACTTGTCTTCTATATGTAGACCAATCGTGCTAGCAGGATTTTCATCTTGTAGATTCTTTGTATCTGAAGAGATAATAGGTGTAGGGGGATACAAAAAATTAAAAATAGAATTTTTAAATGACTTGTTCTTCATTAATTCCACCAAAGGCACAAGAATTTTAATTTTACTTATCTCATGCTCCAGATTAAAAGGAATCGATTGTCTTTCTATTTATTTAGCCTCTGAAACACCAGTCTTGATGGGTTGTTGATGTTGATCTGATTTATTTCTTGTACCTTTTCTTGGCCCCTGCTTGGCTAGAGCATTTGTTTTCTTATTTTGATTATGTGCATTTGGTTTTGATTCACTCTGTCTAGGCCTTAAATCATATCTCTTTTGAGGCTCATTCTAAAACATTTCCTCTTCTTGATCATCACCAAACTGATTTGATATCAAAGAATCTTTATATTCCTGTTGATTCAAGCGACTAGAAGGAAGATTAGTTCCATTTAAAAGAAATGCATAATTTTCTTCAATATTATCACCTTATTCCATCTCTTCAACCACATTATTATGGAAAGGGGGAAAGATCCTTTGATCTTCATGATTCCTTATTTCTCTTTGCATGATATGAGGATCATTCTGGGGTCTTCTGAAATGATTTGGATTCATGTTCCCACCCTCTTGAACAGGTATATTTGGATGGTTTTCTTCCAATTTTAATCAGGCTAATTCTTATGCTAGAGTATTCAACATTTTAGTCATTTCATCGATTTTTGGATCGGATTTTTTTGTATTGGAAGAAGATGTGATATCCTCTTTCTGCTACTTTCTGTCTCTATCAGATTTTGTCTTTAATATTTCTACTACTAGAATATTTGACTCTACCTTGATAGTTTCCTCCTGCATCAAGCTCAAAGTAGAATATCTTATTTATCTCAACAAAAGAGAAAATTCAGCATCGAAGGCATTAGCAAAAGTAATTTTAGCATGTTTCAGTAGGCTTCATTTCATCAGGGATTTTAGTATACCTTTTATTAAACCTTTTAGTAAAATCTAACACATACTTACCAGTTTTTCTTTTCAGGGCTCCAAACTCAATTATATAATACAAGTAATCATTTTTGTCTCCCCATTATTTCAAAAAATTCTCATCTAAAATGTCAATATCTGGAATAGAACCTGTAGAAATACCCCAGAACCATTTTCTTACTTCTCCATCTAGAATTTGAATAAAAACTCTCATCCAAACATTTGAATTCTCTATAAAGAAATTATCTACAAAATTGTAAAAAGAGGCTAAGTGTTCTTCAGTAGTAACATCTCCCTCCCCATTGAATCTGGGCAAGTATTTCATGTAATATCCAGTTGGAAAAGTTCTTAAGACTTGAGGTAAAACCAGGGGTGCATATCTTGCAGTAATAATAGCATCCATCCTATTCACAACCATGGTTTGGACAGCTGGGACCTAAACTTTGGAAGGTGATGGAGGATGAAATGTAGAAGGTGAGACTAATGATGAACGTTGAGTATGGGTTTCATTAGATTTTGGGAATCTTTATAGGGAAAGAATATTATTAAAAACCTGAATTTTAGATTTAGCCTCTTCATATGTACTTGGTTGAGGAATAGGTAAGGATCGGATCTATTATATTTCCTCTTTTGTATATTTAGGAAAATTTATGAGGGCTTCTAATGTGAAGAGAGAATATTCTTCATATTTTATAAGATAAGAAAAAGGATTACATTCTATGATTATTTTTTCACCCAATTGAATAGTTATCTATTCTTCTAAAGGAACGGTCTTAGATAGAACCTTCTCTTCAACTATTTCTAGAAGAATAGCTTCTGATGAAACTTTCTCATTAACTACTTCTAAAGGAACAATAATGGGCTTTTCTTCAACAACATGAGTTGTTTCTTCGTAGGAAGGCTTACCTTTAGATGATGAGGATTGCCCCTAAGTAAGATTTCATTTTCTCAGCAACTTCTCTAGATTTGATAATGTTGGATATGGCTTGGGGTCTTGATTCTCTCTAGTTATTATTTTTCTTAAAGATGAATATGATGCTAGAACCTTAGTAGGCTCAGACTTTGGTCCTCCGACTTTCCTTTTGGGAGCCAAAAATTATACAATGGAGTCTCCAGATGAAAGATTGAAATCGATGTTTAGTACTTGATCCTTGTTCAGCATCAAGAATTAGATATAATCGTTTTTGTTCTCCCAGGGAAAGATTAATTTGTTACTCCATTCCCTAGCAATGACACCAAAATATGTTAGCGTTAGAAGATGTTCTCTAGTTTTTGGGAGGGCATGCCTAGCACATCTTATTTATTGCAATGTTTTAAACATGTAGGTCAAGATTGGATTTATGGATCAGGGAGTAGGATTAGGATGGAAAGTCTTAAAAATTTTGACACTCTTCAATTAAATAATGAGCAACATTTCACTTAGTCAAGAGTATTCATACCAATAGACTAGAAAAATATAATGAAAATACAAAAGAATGAGAAAAGAATATAAGTTGAAAATATGTTAACTTATATGAAACAGAAATTCAAGTTTAAAAATAAGTTTTGAAACTTGAAATAAATCATTAAATGAAAATCTCTGAAACATGTAATGTATGAGTAAATAACTCACTAGAATTATAGATGAAACAAAGAGAAACAAATGCTTTGCTTATATTTTAATTGCACTTAAATAAGAAAGACAAAAATGAAAACATAAGAAGACAGTCTAACCATGAGGATGTTATATTTCTTGAGTATAAATTTTGCATACAATAAGCACTCTGTAATTTTCAGATCTATGTTTTCCTTTCCAATCCCAAAAATTGAACCGTTACTCTCTCTTTTTCTTCCCATTTTATAAATAGAGAGCCCCCACAAAGTAGACCCTAGATCCTATAATATAGATTCAGTTACATATCAATATAGTTAACTTTAAAATAGACTTTATGATTGATCTACATCAAATCTGAGCCAATAACAACTCCAGGATCCTAGGCAGAGATCCTCTATTTCAGGACCGTAACTTTGACTCAAACAAAAAAGGTATTGTTTGATCCTAAAAAAATGTGATCCAAATGATATTTTGAAGAAAAATATATGGGAAAAAGTAACTTCTCAATCTCCATCTTGATTTGGTCTTTGTAGTAGTCAACCTGTTCACATGATGAGCCTTCAAGTCTTCATTATACCTTAATCATCTTCAATACAAACACGCTGA
>SNQJ01S0100472.1:0-29643 GCA_010110895.2 Picea sitchensis | reverse complement strand
TGATGTTGGAACTACTGACTAATTTAGAATATGGTTCAGCCCAAGAGCTATGCAATTTGAATCAACAAGCAATTTTTCCAGGCCCTAACCTTTTATCAACTTAGTAGGTTTGAGTTCTACATCATATTCTAAGAGATTTGCTATCCATTTTCCTCTCCTTCCTTCATTGTTTGGTTGCACAAGCATATCCTTCACATTGCTGCTAGGAACATAGGAAATTACCTTGGAATGCAAAATATAAACTCTTAAATGTTTCAATTCCTTCACTAAGGAATAAGCCTGCTTTTCCATTATGTTGTATTTCAATTTTTCATATCTAAGAGATTTACTGAAAAAATAAATGGGTTGTCCATACCCATATTCATTTCTTTGCAATGGTACAACAACAATAGTTTCTTCAGAGGAAAAAGAAAAAACCAAGAACTCCTTAGAATAATCTAGGTTGATAAGAATGGGGGCTTCTATCAAATCTTGTTTGATATTTTCAAAATATGACTTAGCTTCATGTGTCCACTTAATATCAACATCCTTTTTCAGCAAGTTTCTAATGAGCTTAATAATCTCAACAAAATTAGGTATGAATCTTCTTAAGAAGTTAATTCTACCTATGAAGGATTGTATGGATTTTGATTTTCTAGGAATATCAATATTTTGAATAACATCCACCCTCTCAGGATCTATCTTAATCCCACCTGAAGATACAATGTGACCTAAGATCTTACCCTCATGCATAGAAAAATGAGATTTTTTCGGGTTTAAGGATATACCATACCTTCTACATTTCTTAATTTTTTTTTTGAGGTGTTGTAGGTGTTCATCATCTGATTTTGAAAACGTGGTGATATCATCAAGATAAATCACCATAAACTTATATTTTTCTCCCACGAATGCAATATCCATTTCCCTCTGAAAGGTAACTGCTACATTCATTAGACCAAAAGTCATATTTTCATTCCTAAAAGTTCCCCAAGGATTAGTGAAAGCAGTCTTCTTTTTGTCTTCATCAAAAATTGTTATTTGATTATATCCAAAATACCCATCAAGCATAGAAATTCTCTGAGCACCCACTACTTTATGTTGAATATGATCCATCTTTGGTAATGGATAGTTATCCTTTAGTGAGCATCAATTCAATTTTCTGAAATCCACACATAACCTTATCTCAACACTCTTCTTCCTAACTGGTACCAAATTTTCCACCCACTCTGAATATATTAAAGGTACTATGATCTTAGCATCTAGCAGTCATTTCAATTCTTTTTCAATAATGGACAACAACATAGGATTAAATTGTCTCATATTCTTCCTAAAAGGCTTAGAACCCATTTTCAAAGGAATTTTATGTTGAATTATTTCAGTATCAAAAATTTTAAGATCCTCATATGACCATGAAAAAATATCAGCAAATTCCTTCACAAGATTAACATACTTTCTTCTCTCCTCTTCAGATATTGCTTTGGATAGTTTTACAACCTTTGTATCTACAATAGTCCCAATATTACACTCAATAACATATTTTCCCTAACTTTGAATTGAAGATTTTTTGGAAACATCATTGTTGTCAAAGAGTCTTTCCAATGGAACCAGGCCCTTTGGGATATGATTTGTTTTTAAATCCATAATTTTTTGTCCGACTACTTTATCCTGAAAAGGAAAATCTGACTAATTTTCTTCCTCATCATTTTCATTCTCCTGATCAATAGAAATGTAAGAAAATTCACCAATAGTTTCAAGGAACCTTTTCAACTCCTGATCATCACTGAAAACTTGCCAGTTTTTTATATTATCTAGTATAGTTGGTCTATGTCTCATTTCAACCTCAGATTTAAGATGTGGATCAATTGGAGGTTTGAAACTACTGCAGCTAGAGCTAAAGAATGTGCCCTTTGATTGGCACTCTAGGAACAAATTAAATATTAAATGCTATAAATAAATTTGTAATCATGTCCCAAACCTCATTATTGTATTATTTCAGTCTCTGCTACTTCATTTGATAAATATTTCTTACCTGATGAATAACCAACTTATAATCTCCAAAAGATGCCAACCTTTCATTCCCCGTGTCTTTGGTAGCTCTTGACCCTAACAAGAGAGCCTCATATTCTGCAATATTATTAGTAGTCTCAAATTCAAGTTTGTATGACAAAGGTATGAAATATTTAGAAGGAGAACTAATTATAATCATGACACCAGATCCTTCTTTTGAACATGAACCATCAAAAAACATTTTCCAAACTGAGTTTTCAATACCCTTTTCTTGCTTACCAATGAGCTTGTTACTTGATGATTCGGGAGCTTCATCACCGATATGAAATATGGATGAGCCAATTTCATCTTCAATTGCATAGATCAGGTGGATTCCTAGATTATCGTGATCACTAACAATATAGGAAAGATGAACTTTTCGGTATAACCTTATGTGTTCTCCTCCAAAAATAGGAATGGTTGTGTATGTTAGATCCATCTGCAAATATCCTCCCACCTTTTTAGCCCAAGATCTGGACAGTAGCATTCCAAACTTTGGTGGTATATCATCCACTACAATTTCCATAACAACACTCTTCATAGGCAATTGATACAATGTCACAACCAAATCTATGATAACTCCTAAACATTTGACTTTTTTAGAATCAAAAGAATAAAGATCCTAATATTGTTTTGTAATGTCTAACCATAATTCATCCATAACCACCTTTGGCATAACATTATGTGAAGCTCTGGAATCCATGAGACAATTATGTAAGATTTTATCATGTATGTTCAATGATATGTAAAAAGGTGGGGAAGAATTATACTTGTCTTCTATATGTAGACCAATCGTGCTAGCAGGATTTTCATCTTGTAGATTCTTTGTATCTGAAGAGATAATAGGTGTAGGGGGATACAAAAAATTAAAAATAGAATTTTTAAATGACTTGTTCTTCATTAATTCCACCAAAGGCACAAGAATTTTAATTTTACTTATCTCATGCTCCAGATTAAAAGGAATCGATTGTCTTTCTATTTATTTAGCCTCTGAAACACCAGTCTTGATGGGTTGTTGATGTTGATCTGATTTATTTCTTGTACCTTTTCTTGGCCCCTGCTTGGCTAGAGCATTTGTTTTCTTATTTTGATTATGTGCATTTGGTTTTGATTCACTCTGTCTAGGCCTTAAATCATATCTCTTTTGAGGCTCATTCTAAAACATTTCCTCTTCTTGATCATCACCAAACTGATTTGATATCAAAGAATCTTTATATTCCTGTTGATTCAAGCGACTAGAAGGAAGATTAGTTCCATTTAAAAGAAATGCATAATTTTCTTCAATATTATCACCTTATTCCATCTCTTCAACCACATTATTATGGAAAGGGGGAAAGATCCTTTGATCTTCATGATTCCTTATTTCTCTTTGCATGATATGAGGATCATTCTGGGGTCTTCTGAAATGATTTGGATTCATGTTCCCACCCTCTTGAACAGGTATATTTGGATGGTTTTCTTCCAATTTTAATCAGGCTAATTCTTATGCTAGAGTATTCAACATTTTAGTCATTTCATCGATTTTTGGATCGGATTTTTTTGTATTGGAAGAAGATGTGATATCCTCTTTCTGCTACTTTCTGTCTCTATCAGATTTTGTCTTTAATATTTCTACTACTAGAATATTTGACTCTACCTTGATAGTTTCCTCCTGCATCAAGCTCAAAGTAGAATATCTTATTTATCTCAACAAAAGAGAAAATTCAGCATCGAAGGCATTAGCAAAAGTAATTTTAGCATGTTTCAGTAGGCTTCATTTCATCAGGGATTTTAGTATACCTTTTATTAAACCTTTTAGTAAAATCTAACACATACTTACCAGTTTTTCTTTTCAGGGCTCCAAACTCAATTATATAATACAAGTAATCATTTTTGTCTCCCCATTATTTCAAAAAATTCTCATCTAAAATGTCAATATCTGGAATAGAACCTGTAGAAATACCCCAGAACCATTTTCTTACTTCTCCATCTAGAATTTGAATAAAAACTCTCATCCAAACATTTGAATTCTCTATAAAGAAATTATCTACAAAATTGTAAAAAGAGGCTAAGTGTTCTTCAGTAGTAACATCTCCCTCCCCATTGAATCTGGGCAAGTATTTCATGTAATATCCAGTTGGAAAAGTTCTTAAGACTTGAGGTAAAACCAGGGGTGCATATCTTGCAGTAATAATAGCATCCATCCTATTCACAACCATGGTTTGGACAGCTGGGACCTAAACTTTGGAAGGTGATGGAGGATGAAATGTAGAAGGTGAGACTAATGATGAACGTTGAGTATGGGTTTCATTAGATTTTGGGAATCTTTATAGGGAAAGAATATTATTAAAAACCTGAATTTTAGATTTAGCCTCTTCATATGTACTTGGTTGAGGAATAGGTAAGGATCGGATCTATTATATTTCCTCTTTTGTATATTTAGGAAAATTTATGAGGGCTTCTAATGTGAAGAGAGAATATTCTTCATATTTTATAAGATAAGAAAAAGGATTACATTCTATGATTATTTTTTCACCCAATTGAATAGTTATCTATTCTTCTAAAGGAACGGTCTTAGATAGAACCTTCTCTTCAACTATTTCTAGAAGAATAGCTTCTGATGAAACTTTCTCATTAACTACTTCTAAAGGAACAATAATGGGCTTTTCTTCAACAACATGAGTTGTTTCTTCGTAGGAAGGCTTACCTTTAGATGATGAGGATTGCCCCTAAGTAAGATTTCATTTTCTCAGCAACTTCTCTAGATTTGATAATGTTGGATATGGCTTGGGGTCTTGATTCTCTCTAGTTATTATTTTTCTTAAAGATGAATATGATGCTAGAACCTTAGTAGGCTCAGACTTTGGTCCTCCGACTTTCCTTTTGGGAGCCAAAAATTATACAATGGAGTCTCCAGATGAAAGATTGAAATCGATGTTTAGTACTTGATCCTTGTTCAGCATCAAGAATTAGATATAATCGTTTTTGTTCTCCCAGGGAAAGATTAATTTGTTACTCCATTCCCTAGCAATGACACCAAAATATGTTAGCGTTAGAAGATGTTCTCTAGTTTTTGGGAGGGCATGCCTAGCACATCTTATTTATTGCAATGTTTTAAACATGTAGGTCAAGATTGGATTTATGGATCAGGGAGTAGGATTAGGATGGAAAGTCTTAAAAATTTTGACACTCTTCAATTAAATAATGAGCAACATTTCACTTAGTCAAGAGTATTCATACCAATAGACTAGAAAAATATAATGAAAATACAAAAGAATGAGAAAAGAATATAAGTTGAAAATATGTTAACTTATATGAAACAGAAATTCAAGTTTAAAAATAAGTTTTGAAACTTGAAATAAATCATTAAATGAAAATCTCTGAAACATGTAATGTATGAGTAAATAACTCACTAGAATTATAGATGAAACAAAGAGAAACAAATGCTTTGCTTATATTTTAATTGCACTTAAATAAGAAAGACAAAAATGAAAACATAAGAAGACAGTCTAACCATGAGGATGTTATATTTCTTGAGTATAAATTTTGCATACAATAAGCACTCTGTAATTTTCAGATCTATGTTTTCCTTTCCAATCCCAAAAATTGAACCGTTACTCTCTCTTTTTCTTCCCATTTTATAAATAGAGAGCCCCCACAAAGTAGACCCTAGATCCTATAATATAGATTCAGTTACATATCAATATAGTTAACTTTAAAATAGACTTTATGATTGATCTACATCAAATCTGAGCCAATAACAACTCCAGGATCCTAGGCAGAGATCCTCTATTTCAGGACCGTAACTTTGACTCAAACAAAAAAGGTATTGTTTGATCCTAAAAAAATGTGATCCAAATGATATTTTGAAGAAAAATATATGGGAAAAAGTAACTTCTCAATCTCCATCTTGATTTGGTCTTTGTAGTAGTCAACCTGTTCACATGATGAGCCTTCAAGTCTTCATTATACCTTAATCATCTTCAATACAAACACGCTGAAAAATACCATTGCTTTTTGCAGCATGAGTCAAAATTGGTAAAACCTTCATCCTTTGCAAAACTCTGAGGCTTTCTTCATACTTGAACGGGACTTTGATTTCTGGTCTTTTCCTGAATCCATTTGGTCTTAAGTATTTTGGTGGTCCAATAAAACTTCCTATTCTTCTTCTTACATTCTATCCATTATCTTAGACAACTTGGAGTTTTGCTTTTTAAGTTGCTTATTATGTTTCTTGAGACATCTAATAACCTTTCCTTTCTTACCAAGCTTCTTTCTTGATGAAGTTTCCTATGTTTCTACCTTGTCTTCCCATATGTTTTCCTCAAAAGATGGTATGTTAAGATCAATGGGAAACTTTTTCTTTCTGGGAATTGTTTCAAGCTCATCAACCTTTGTACAAGGCACTTTGTCTTTTTCTACAAACATAGGAGAAATGGATGGTGCCTTCTCAATATTGGGTTCTGGCAATTCAAGCACCAAAGGGATTACGCTCTTTTTATGTCGTTCTTTAACATTTTGATCTCAATCTTTAACTACAAGAGCCATCCTTTGATTTTTAGTAGTTTTTCTCATGGGTAGATCCTTAAGTGTCGTTTTATTTGTTGCTTCACTATTTGTATCATCTGGAGTACCTTCGGGGATTTCATCTTCAATAAAAATTGATTTCCCTGTTTTCAATGAAGGGTCAAACAAGGATTTTTCATTTAGCCTAAACTTGTTTGTGGTTAGAGTTCTGAGTCTCCTTGATGTTCCCATGGTTTGTTTTGATTTATCTTTCTGTTGGGAATTCTTCTTTTTAATTTTTCTTTGCTTGGTGTCTAGAATTTCCTTGATTTCCATGACTGAAATATCCTCTGTAGGTTCAATCATATCTCCTTCAAGAGGTGAATTTGATTTTCTTGTAATCCTTCTGGTTATTTTTCTGGTATATACCTACTTAACTTAAAGGATAATCTTTTTTTCTTAGATCTAGTTTCTTTGGTTACATGTGAAACTCTTATTTCTGCAGTTTTAGGTTTCCTTGATGAGCTTCTAGATTTATTTGAATCCTTAGGATGATTTTCAAAGGTTAATTTATGAGTTTTCTTCCCCTTCTTCTCAAACCCTAATGAAGATAGAAATTTTTCCCAAGAAACCTGAGTTTTGTTTAACACTTGCATTACTAGAACCTTGATAAGCCCTTGGTGAAAAAGATTGTATTGAGAAGTCGTTGGATGTGTTTGTATTTTATTTGACATCTTAACCAGACTCTTCAGTAAAAAATAGGGAAAATTCATTTTGTTATCTCCATTCATATACAAAAGGAATCTCATGTGATAAAGATGAATGGTTGAGATCCTACCTTCACATGTTATGTATTTTTTCACCACATGTAGAGCGTTCTTCCATTCCTCCTTGAGCCATGTCTCATGGATTCCTCTGCTCCAATCTGGGTTTTGGTGATATCTTATGAGAAATTGATTGTAGAAGTCCCCTGATATTTCTTTCTTTTTGAACCATCTTTCCCCATTGATAGGTAAATTGAAGTCTACAAAAATAGAATGCTCAGATATCTGGATGACTAGGTTCCCAACTTGAGTTTGATATCCGTCAAAATTATTTGCAAGTGTCATGGTAACCTCTGTGTGGTGTCCCTGGAATGCACAACAAAATTGATACCAATGTTCCTGAACAAATTTCTCTTTAACTTATGGTAGATATTCCAAGAGGTCGGTCCCTTTTGGTTATGGTCGAAGGAGATGATCGCCTATATGTTGTTCCATTAGAAAGAATAAACCCTAGCTCCTGTGTTAACCCAAAAACTCTTCTCTGCAAATTAAGGTTCAGTTATGCGTGCAATAATCATATTTCCTTCACACAGAAGTATTAACGCATCACCTATATTAATATTGGAATAAAGAAATTTATGAATTTATGAAAGAGTATGGAATGTAATGGTTGGAACCATAACATCCAATGATATCTCTATGAAAGGATAAAAATTGGCAGGTACTCTTCACGACTTCGTGTATAATGAATTGAATCACCACCTGTAATGGATCAGATCTGATTTGAAATTGTGAAAATGATTAAAGGATGTGTCGATTCATCACTGTGCCCAAATGATGTTTTTGACATGCGTTGTCAAAATACCCATGTTTTTATAGCACAATTCTTGTTAAAATGCATTGCAAAAACTAAACTCTTTTCGCAGCAACATAGTATTCAGCCTCACAAATAAAAAGAAATATCGCAGTTTACATAATGAAATAATTTATCCTTGGTGTGACTGAAATATCTGTAACCACCTTAATCATATCTTAAGAAAGAACAAAAATAAAATAAAATAAAGCAAGGGAAAACAAATCAAAAAGTGAACCGAACATACGAAGTATAAAGAAGATAGAAGGAAAAGAATAGCTTGAGGAAGACTCATGTATGAGTAGGATAGGTTTAGGGGTAACAGAGCAGCTATGTAGGTTTTGGTACTAACATGTAACGTAGCAATCAAGTTTTGGATTGGAAACTTGATCCAAATTTTAGGGGGTATATGGTCTAAATTCGGATGCAAAAGTCGTAAAGCTAATAGATTGTCCATGTGGATCAAGGAGATTCCCACTTCCTCATTAATTAATTGGACTAAAATGTTTCCCATATGGGTCAAAGAGAGTCCCACCTCTCCATTATTTTATTGGGTTTTATTTTCCACTACTGAGTTAGTTGGGTAGTTAGATCTATTATTATAATCATAGAGACTCATTTAATGATCTATTTCCATTATTGTATCAGGTTTTATTTTCCACTACTTAGTTAGTTGGGTAGTTAGATTTATTATACTAATAATAGAGACTCATTTAATGAGATCTTTTTGACTTTGTCCAATGGACCATTTTGTAATTCTATATAAAGGCCTAGCAAGCCTTCTCATAATAGCAAGTTACTCATTTTGGATTCTCTCATATTTTCTATTGTTCATTGTGAGATTAATTAGCTCTGAGTGATTTACTAGTAATTAGTTTTAGAGGTGAGGCTCCTATTTGAGCCTCACGTCCCAAGTACTTCATTTACATGTTTTTTTATTTTCCATGCTTCTTTTCATGCAATATTGGCACATCTAAGCTCCTCCTCTCTCGGCATTCAATCCATCCAAAACTCATCCCCAGAGATATGGATCATTGGTATCAGAGCAGGTATGTTCTCCATCGAAACAAGGGTTTGAAGCATGTTGTGGGTTCAAACATTTGCAGAAATCACCAACCACCTTTTGGTACTATCGGAATCCATTTTTCGGGCCATACATTGTAAGCATCATAGTTGGTCCATAGGCACTAAAAGGATTTGTTTTTACCCTCGAATCTTCGCTCACCATTACAAGGAGAACCATACATGGATTCACTACATCCATACATGGATTCACTACATATATACATGGATCCACTACATCCATTGGTCTGCAACATTTTCAACAAATTTTTAGGGTGTCCATGCTTCCCATAGATGTTCCATAACCTCTACAACAACCCATGTTGCAATACAAACCCTTGGTATCTTTTGTGGCCCTCTACACTCATCCAACTTCAAAGAGGTGTTTCAACCTCTACACGGAATTTCATAGGCTCTACCATATGTCATTGGAAATATATCTTCAATATCTCAAATGGGTATTTTGCTAAATCTCATTTGACTTCCTGGTTTGAGAGACATCATCGATTGAATCTCAGCATGTATTTGACCCAAGGAGGTCGCCCGTACCACCATATTCAACGAGATTTTTTTCCCTGATCAGGAAACTAAAGAAGGCATTCCACATATGGATGGAAATATATCTTTAATATATCAAATGGGTATTTAACAGAATCTCATTTTGCTTCCTGGTTTGATAGATATCATCGGTTGCATATTAGAATGTATTTGACCCAAGGAGGTTGCACGTACCACCATCTTCAAAGATATTTTTCTTCCTACTCAAGAAACTACAGAAGGATTTCCATATATGGATAGAAATATCTCTTCAATATCTCAAATGGGTATTTTTCATAATTTCATTTCATTGTATTTTTTTATGAGATATCTTTGTTTGAAGCAGCACATGTTTATAACCAGCGTGGTTGTGTGCCCTTCAAATTCATTCTAGTTTTTCTCACTCCATGGGCCACCTCAGAACAAGTTCCAAATACCGATGGAAATGTCTCTTCAGTAGCTCAAATGGGTCTTCGGAGGAATTGGATTTCATCACCTATAGCAGAAGTTATGAATATATTTGTAGAAGGATGTTCACAGCACCCAAAGTCATGATTTTTCTATATTATTTTTTTAATTTTGGGATTTTATTAAAATTTCTTTATTTTTCTACCCATGTACAATGTCATTGTCAACTAGGTTATGGGTCAACCACAAACCCATGGTTATGGGTCAACCACACAAAATCCTTCTCTTCATTGGGTATTTTCACACTGTAATCATAATGGTACGATAATGGGGTTTCTCTTTTTAGCATGGATGAAATGATGGGGACCATCATTTTCTAAGGGGGGAGGAATTATCTGAATTTTAAGAGGTATATGGTCTAAATTCGGATGAAAAATTCATAAATCTATAAAGCTAATAGATTGTCCATGTGGATCAAGGAGATGCCCACTTCCTCATTAATTAATTCGGCTAACAGGTTGCCCATATGGGTCAAAGAGAGTCCCACCTATCCATTATTGTATTGGGTTTTATTTTCCACTACTTAGTTAGATGGGTAGTTAGATCTATTATTATAATAATAGAGACTCATTTAATGAGCTATTTCCATTATTGTATCGGGTTTTATTTTCCACTACTAGTTGGGTAGTTAGATCTATTATACTAATAATAGAGACTCATTTAATGAGCTCTTTTCGACTTTGTCCAATGGATCATTTTGTAATGCTATATAAAGGCCTAGCAAGCCTTCTCATAATATCACGTTACTCATTTTGACTTCTCTCATATTTTATATTGTTCATTGTGAGATTAATTAGCTCTGAGTGATTTACTAGTAATTAGTTTTAGAGGTGAGGCTCATTTGAGCCTCACCTCCCAAGTACTTCATTTACATGTTTTTTTATTTTCCATGCTTCTTTTCATGCAATATTGGCACATCTAAGCTCCTCCTCTCTCGGCATTCAATCCATCCAAAACTCATCCCCAAAGATCTGAATCACAACTATCACATTAATTCTTTACAAGTATGAAATAAAAAAACACAAACATTGCATGTACATATGTCATCATGTGACCATGAAGCATGTAAATGAAATAACACATAAACACATGTATCATCATAGGTTCACGCAAAAATGAAACCAGAAATCCATATATATGTATGTATGTAGTAAGTTTGTCTCTCCCAATCAAGGTACATGTCCATAAAACATGGAATACGAAAATGGGGGAATTTCACTTGTATACATAATCCTCCCACTATTACGGTGGGGGGAATTTTTTCAAGGGAGCTAAGTCCCCTAGAGGTTATATATCCCCAACCCCTCTTGTTTCACCCCTCACCAAATCCCACATGATCTAGACCACAGTCACAAACCATCTAATGATCGGGAAACACTCTAAGAGTACTCCTACACATGCCTCCATGATATCAACCTTAAGGTCCTACTAACCTCACTCTGATACCCACTACATTACTCAATCCAGCACCGACATAGATCAACCATCCTCCTCCTCTCTGTCTCCACCTCAACATCTATTATAGGTTGTTGGGTGGAGGGTCCTATCTCATCATCATGGTGATGCCATTGTTTCCCTCCTACTATTGTTGATGTTTTCATTGATGGTGCTACCTTTGCTAGTCTAGATGAACTCATTGATCTCATATGTACAAAAAAAATATAAGGTTCATTAGTGTCCCATGTATATATAAATGTGTCAAAACAGATATCTAGGTAACCATATATGCTAGTGTAAACATGGAAAACCAAAAACAAAACACTTACTAGTGGGTCCCCAACCCTTTCCTAGTGATCTTTACATATCAATATATATCCAAAATCCCATACCCTCATACGAGTACTCCTCTATCAATATTATTCATTACTCCCAATAAGTGAAGAAACTTGGGGAACACGCCTAGCCCACCATGCCACCTCATAAGTAGGCCATCAACTATCCCTAGTGTTACATCTATGGTCCTCATACTAATCCTACCCATACCACATGTTGAGGATGAATTGAGGGAACTCACTCAAATAAAAAAGAGTGTTATAGAAAGATTTTCCTCACCCTATGCAATCTTGCACAGAAGGCATTTTTCCATTCCCCCATGCAGACTTATCATCCCTGTTTGTAAAATTCAGAGCCAAAAATACATATTTTTCCACATGTACGCATATTTCCTACTATACAGCATGCGTATACGCAGACTGCTTCGCTACAGCCCACGCAAATCGGGATTTGTGCTAGAAAATGAAAATTAATGTCAGGTTTCCATGTCACGATAGGAGATCTATGATCCTTGGCCTTCCACATACTGGAAACGTTCTAACTCAGCCCTTCAGCTCCATTTCGAAGGTTATAAATGGGCCAATTTCGAGCTATGGAAGAAGGGAAAGAATTCAACTTTAAGAGCAAAGTTACTCTGGAGAAATTATTTACTTCATATTGAGTCTGCATCCCTTTGTCCTTTAAGTCTGAACACAGTGTTCACCCCCCAAGCTCTTCTCCTATTGATTGAGAACCTCATTGTTTCTCTCTTATGAGCTTGCCTTTGGTGGAGGATTGAAGTGGTGGAGGCCCAACTGGAAGGAAATTAGTTTCTTGGTTCCGAACCGTGCCAACATGGAAGTCTGTAAAATTTTCACTTATGTTGATCATATATTAATAGAAATACTATTTTCCCATCCAATTGATATCTTGCAAATATATTGAATTATTATTCCATGGGCGTATTTGTCATGTTTATTAATGGATTATGCTATTGTATGTGCTAACATTGTATAATACCACCATATGATTTCTTTTCTTGGTTGTTGAGGACTAGTTGCGGGTATATTGCTTTGGGTCAAGTGCTCAACGGTGGACTTCATCGAATGTCTGGATGAGGTAGGCTTTTATCTTGTCTTGCTAGAATATTTGTTTTCATATCATACTTGAGAAGAGAGTTGATTTCTATAATCATTTTCATCTGTTGTGGTTCACCCTAGCCATAGAGAGATTTTCCTCGTAACAGAATTGGCGACCATACTGGGGATTAAATCTTCTTTCTTAGGGTTTGGAGTACATTTCTCCTTAGATTTCTCTCATTTCTATTATGTTTCTTGTCGTATCATTGCTTGACATCCTCTGTTCACTCTGGGTCTGAGTTTTCAGCCTTTCTCCCTTACCTAACCTTGGTTTGAAACATATACGTGCTTTTTTCCCTGAAATTCGCATACATATGCAGGTTGTCCCTCTACAAGATTCGTATATACACTATGTTTTCCTAAACAGTCATGTGCATCAACTTTCATTTCTTCTTTTCTTGGTCTGGTGGTTGTTGGGTGGGATTTGATGTTTGCTAAACCTTCTTGGGTCTCTATAGTGCCTGTTAAGTGCTTGTGGGATGACAAGAAACCTATCTTTGGTTGAATTTTTGGGCAGAGTCTTTCTCATCACCTTTTCAATTTTTATTGTCCTTGTACATTGGGCTGGGTATTTTGTTGCTTGGTATCCTGCTTGAGTTATCTCTTTTTATACACAGTAGGGTTATATATTAAGTTACTTTTCAGTCCATGCATTTTCATTCTTATTATATTGAAAATACAAAAAAATAGGCATTTTTCATTTATTGGCATTTTTGTCTTTTGAGTCCTTGTCATTAGCTTAGTGCATGTAGTGAGAGATTGCATTTTACTTCAGAATTGCAGATTTGAAATCGAAAATTGCATTGGTTTTTAGAAGCATATCATTCATTGAAAGTAAAAGTTAGGACTTTGCATTATTTTCATATTTACTTTTCTTGCAAAGTCATAACATCATGAGTTTCACTACCATACCTTTTTGAGTAATCACGGCCACTAAAATTAACGCTATAATTTAATTGATTAGTCACGATTTATTTTCTAGGGTGCACAAACTAGTTTAGGATTTAGTGCCTTGGAATAGGATTTTGTGAGAAAACTTCTCCAAGGCAATTAAATCAACATATGTGTCTGAGAAAGGGAGTGGAGAAATCCATTGTATAATTGGTAATATCGGGAGGCTCCACTCACATCGGAGTTAATCATGAGGTCATGTGAGGTTGGTTGAAGGTATATCCCCCCGATACCTTCTTAGCGTTAGAGATATTTCTGGGGATCTATTCGTATCTAGGGATCTTGCTAGTACCTTTACCTCTGTGAGAAGCAGTGCTTTCAAATGTTTCAGGCTTTGCTACCGTGCCCATATGGTGGATCTGACTTACGACTACTCGTCTGTGCATCGGTTATTCAGTGGTTTATTAGTTGCTTGACTTAGGTTCCACATAGGTTACTTGCAAGGGTTATTCTGTTGGTACCCTGGGTCAGATAAGGCTCGGACAACACACAGCCTTTATGGAGGATTACCTCTCCAGGGGGATCTGACTGACTAGTTGTTAAGCTCACGAGGGCCCTTATAATTGATTATGTTACATCCAATATTTAGCAGGGATTCTCAAGCCCCTCTTGGGAGAGACATACCTTCTTTAGGGAGGGAGGCCATTCAGCCACTTTACCCTGTTTGTATGCATATTGGACATTTGACTTTTGGTGTGCTCTTTTATTACTAGTTGGCCTTAGGAGGTCTATACTGAGATTTCATTATCATGGATAGTGGAGTTCCTTTTTCTCCCTCTTTTACCGCTACCCACCCTATGATGCCTACTCATTTCATGGGGACGAATCCTTCTACTTTTCATAATGGTATGCAAAACTATGATACTCAGTCCATGCCTTGGGTCTCTAGTCATGTTCCTGTTGATATGCCTTCGCTTGTGAAATCATCTCCCTGGTCTACTTATATGAATATTAGCATTGGATCCGAGGGCACCATGGCTTCGATGCCTATGTCTTCGTTCGATATGAGTCACGTCCCTCAACCAACTCTCACTGTGGGAGGTTGGAACCTCCCCTCTTATGGATCCAATCCTAGCTATATTCTATCAGGAGATAACACTCATATGGGTGCCTATTCTACTTATTACACCCCATCCATGTATCCTTTGTCTACCATGTCAGTTCCTTCAAATAATTTTCCCATGATAGGTCCTCATGTATCCTCAGGTATTTCATATGGGGAGAATCAGTTTTACGGTTCGGGCTACCCTCTTTATGGAACCCCTTCACAAAGGGGAAACATATATCCTCACTCAAATATTCGTTATCATACTTTTGTCTCTTCACAAACTTCGGTGATGATGCCCATACACACCTCTTCGAATCAATTAGGTGGAGGATACTACCTTTCTGGACAGGGACAGGGGGTAAACCAGGATCCTTCCTGACCTACAATTTTTCAAATTCAATCTTTCCTTGGACCTTAGTATCAAATGCCACAACTCACCGCTAGTCCAGTCACTATCAGTCATACTAGAGCTCCATCACCAACCTCTTCCAATCATGTTGGAGATGGGTCGACAACTTCTACAAGTTATGTTGACAACCCATACCCGGCCGTTGCTAGTCATGCTAGGGGAACCACACTAGTCGCCACGATTCATATCAATGTCACATATCCACCTCTGTACATCATGTAGGAGATGACTCTCTCACCTCTACCTGTCATGTTGAGAGCATGTCACTAGTCGTTGTGAACAACGTTGGGGGCATTGAGAAGCCTCGAAGCCTCATACGTAAGCCTAAATTCCATTGCAGGACTTGTGAAGGAGATCACCTTACTCGTTTGTGTCCAGCTACTACTGGGATACCGGAAGTGTGGGGCTTACCTAAGGTCCCTTTAGATTCTGAGGCGTCTGTGGTTTCCCCACACCTTGTTTCTCTTTTGATTGACACGGCGGTAATTTTGTCGCAATCCTCTCCTGACCTCACCCCCATTGTCGAGGGTGATGTGTCCCCTATCCCTGTTATCGTGCATTCTCTTCAAACTAGAATTGAAGAAGTGGTTGTACCAGTGCAATCTATGTTCAATCCTACTCTCCTTGTGGAGGGTGATGCATCCTTCAACCATGTCATCAACATTCTTTATCTTGCACCTTCTGAATGAGAGAGACTTCTACTTTCCTAGAGTCGTCTCCCTCGGATGTTTTAGGAGATCACCTTCGATTGGGATGGTTTTGTGGGGTATCCAATGCCCCCGCCTATGTCCTTTCTAGTAAGAGACATTATCTGATATATCACTGAAACTATATCCTTCAATGGTGTTTTATCCGCACTCCTCGACTTAGAGAGCTTTGGTTTTTACCAAGATTATGGCCATTATTAGTGAATCTTGACTTTAATGAGAATTTTGCATGGGGCGTTAACCTTACTTGTAAGCTAGACTCTCAAACAAGTTTGATTTAATCTTTTCCGATAGTTCAAAAAATGAAAATATTATTAAGTGATTTTGACCCTTTCACTCGTTAAATTGGACTTGAGGAAGCTTTCATTGAGTCTTAATTAAGCTCTTTTTAGACTCATTTTCAAACCAAAAGTATTAGGGAGCTTGTCTCTTTCACACTTGTTAAGTGGATTTGAAAGGACGTCTATTTAACACAAGTTTATCCCTTTACACCAAGTAGACTAAAGACATAAAAAAAGGACATTCTTTGGAGTTAAAGTTAATGATTGCATCTCATGCGCTTGCTTGCATTATTGGGCCTATAGTTGGTTCTCACTTTGTATTATAAACCATTTTCCTCGGTATGTTTTCATCCTCAACTAAGGAGATCCTTGTTTATATCCTTTGCAATTTGATACCATATACCTTGGAGGGAACATTACCCTGAGTTTTCATCTCCCGCATGCATTTCCCTTCATTGGGCATAGGCATGTTCCACTGCTGGAACTATTTTTGCTTTCTTGTGACACATGTTTCCTCCTTTGTATCATAGCATTCATTTGTCTATGAAAAAACAAAAGAATATGGGTGGGAAGGGTATTATCTCTTATTAGAAGCAGTCATAATAGCGCTGAACATATCACAAAGTTATTTGAGTACATTCATCATCATAATTTTGGGATTAGCATGGCCTTAGGGCATGAGCTCATTCTGAGTATTCTCTACCAACTAGTTACTCTTCAGTCCCTATAGAGAATTTCATTGATGCCTCCTCCATATCATGATTTTATCATTGGATCTATCTTCAAGTCCTCCCTGTATGTCACCGTGCTCATTTTCAAAGGAGATCTATCAGCACAGTAAGCCCTCCTCGAACTCTTGACTTTACGTATGGGGCCATACCCTCATTTTTGTCTCATAGTCACATGATATTGTGGTTCTATCATGCACCCTGTCTCTACTTTGATCATTGGTAGATAACCTTGACAGCATTCGACATTTCATCATTGGTGGATTATTCAAATTGATTGGTTTCCCTTGTTTTTGATGACAAGACATCTATTCATACATTGGAATTCATGCAATGTCTTGGATGCCATTAGCCTTATTGGTGGTTTCCTCACCTTTGTCATCGGTTTTCATCATTAGCTGCTTTTCAGAGGGTCATTTTTGTGTACCTCTTGCACTTGGCACCTGTGAAAAGCATACAAGGTCATTGGTTCGTGAACGTGTTCTTCATCCGATTTCCACCAAATCATGAAGCTCGACTTTGTACCTCGATGTGTGATGAGAGATGCCTTGTGTTTACTGCTTTATTGGGTCTGCCCACATGCGACTTCAGCCCATTTGTTTTGGAAATAGGGCCTAGAGTCTTATGAGTACCTTGAATGTTGCAGTCATCAATGGCGGGCTCTCTCGCCATCGACAGTTTGGGATATATCAATGTCTCCCGATTGATGGATTCTTTAGGTGTTCAACATTAGCTCCTTTATTCACACTTGTAAGAATGTACTCGGTGCCTTAATACCTATTTTCATCATTATCAATAAGGTTGTCTCGTGTTTGTTAGCGGTATACATCAATGGCCATTAATCAAATGATGTCTCATTGTGTTGACCTCAACTCCTTTATTCACTTGATGTATACTTTCACCTTTGAGTTTTGTAGGGCATAGAAGACATCACTATGTGGTTGTAGCTTTCTTGAGTTGTTGCTTCCCCTTCATTGGACCAATACCCATATGAATTCAATGATCATGGAATCGAATTGGCAGCACTCCATGGTATATGGATATCTTTAGATTGGTTTTGAAACTGGTTCTACTGGGACTTGTTCATGACTTGATAGCTATTGGCATGTAACCCACATTTTGGCATTTTGCCTATTCGTAGCCATGGACACTTGTTGTTATATTTTCCATGGATGCAATGTAATTTTATTGGTAGCCATGTATGCAAAGTCGATACAAAATGTAATGAACAACTTGTTACGTCCAATTGGTTCCCCATCACTCGACTTACGGGTTGTTTATAATGTATTTCATCCAATGTAGAGACTCCTCTAACCTCACACATTAGGGGGCATCTGTTATAGAAATATTTTTCTCACCCTATGCAATATTACACTGAGAGGCCTTTTTCCATTCCCCATGCAGACTTATCATCCTTGTTTTGTAAAATCGAGGAGCCAAAAAATACATATTTTCCACATGTACACATTGTTGGAAGATTGATTGTTGTCATTGATGTCAACCCACAAGTGTGGGTTTTGGACATAAGATTGATAAGGTATTTGGACATGAAGGAAAATACACATGCATATAACACCCATGAATGGATGAGTATACATCATGTTGTTTTCGATTGTATGTGGCCCGTCAAGTGGATCCTCATGGTTGAGGAGAAATGAATTTTAGAAGATGACAAAATTGATTGAAAAAGGAAGTACATGTAGGCCACGAAAATAATTAAAGAAAATAATTACAAAATAAAGAAAGTATAGAATTAGGCCCTAATGTTAAAAGGAAGTGACATAAATGGTATAAATAAATATCATTATACATTCATTTTGATACAAGTCGAATTCATAGGAAATAAGAAGGTCCGGTTCAAGGGAGGATAGAAGTCTTTTGGTGGTAATGTTCTAAGGTATGTTATTTTGAGTCATCTTACCATTTTGCTATAACTTTTTCTAGAGCGATTGAGATGGTTAAATCTCTATGGTATTGAAGAAGACATATCAAGGTACCTCACGTAAAAATCCATCTCTTGATTCATATAATTATGGAGATTACACTGCAGTGGAATATAGGGTTTGTGACCAATCCAGAAACTAGTCAAAAAATGATTGCAGGTATGAGTCATAACTTTTCATCTGAGAATCAAATCGCAGTGGGACCACTTCCATTGGAAATAATTATGGAATTTAGTTTCTTAAGTTTCAGAATAGATGTTAAATGTGTTGAACATGTTGGCCTAAGTTAGGTCTTAGACGAGACCGAGGTGAATAAAGTCTACCATTACGTCTATAACTTTGTTTTGGGAAGGATTCAAGGAGTGAAAATTAGAGGAGTTTCGAGAATACATTGAGTAACATTATATCACGGGATCAGTACTCCAAAGATTGAATAATTAGAGAGTGAAGAATTCACCAGAGAGAAAGCATTATCGGAGTTCTATGTGATGATTGGTTGATGGTGATGATTTAATGTAAAGTTTATTATCTCTCATATATATTCTTGGGTGGAAGGAAGGGACAGGGATAGAGAGTTCAAATCTCTTGATATTGGAGTGTGTATCTTCCTCTTGGAGTTTATCCCTCCTTTACATTTGGAAGTTGTAGCTACCTTTAGAGTCAGTACTTCCCATGAACAAAACTATTGATTATTTCTCATATATTGTGCATGGTGTATTGTGGTGTATTGAGTTAACTCTTATACTATTGTTTCATTTCTCATTGGATATAATTCAATGGCTTAAGTATAAGTTGAGAAGGTTTTTAAATTGTACCAATCTTGGTTACCCTCTCGGTATCCACACACATCTCTTGCCTACTATAAAGCATGTGTATGTCACGGTTGCTCCACTATGGCAGCATTACATGAGAGATTTTTACCCGAAAATGAAAATTAATAATAGAGGTGTCCATGTCACGATGGGAGATCTATGATCCTTGGCCTTCCACATCTTGGAAAGCGTTGACTCGTCCCTTTAGTTCCATTTAGAAGGCTATAAATGGGCCAATTAGGAGCTATGGAATAGGGAGGAATTCAACTTTGAAACAAGTTACTCCTAGAGAAATTATTCTACCTTTGGAAGTCATTACTTCCCTTGAACAAAAACTATTGATTATTTCTCATATATTGTGCATGGTGTATTGTGGTGTATTGGTGTAACTCTTATACTATTGTTCATTTCTCATTGGATATAATTCAATGGCTTAAGTATAAGTTGAGAAAGGTTTTTAATTTGTACTTGATACTGATTCACCCCCCTCTCAGTATCCACACACATCTTGCCTACTATAAAGCATGTGTATATGCAGGTTGCTCCACTATAGCCCGCGTACATCGAGATTTTGCCAGAAAATGAAAATTAATGTCGAGTTTCCATGTCACGACAGGAGATCTATGATCCTTGGCCTTCCACATACTGGAAACGTTCTGACTCGTCCCTTTAGTTCCATTTCGAAGGCTATAAATGGGCCAATTCTGAGCTATGGAATAAGGGAAAGAATTCAACTTTGAGAGCAAAGTTACTCTAGAGAAATTATTTACTTCATATTGAGTCTGCATCCCTTTGTCCTTTAAGTCTGAACATAGTGTTCATCCCCCAAGCTCTTCCCCTATTGATTGAGAACCTCATTTTTTTTCTCTTATGAGCTTGCCTTTGGTGGAGGATTGAAGTGGTGGAGGCCCAACTGGAAGGAACTTAGTTTCTCAGTTCTGAACCATGCTGACACAGAAGTCTGTAACATTGTCACTTTTGCTAATCATATATTAATAGAAATACTCTTTTCCCGTCCAATTGATATCTTGCAAATATATTGAATTATTATTCCATGGGTGTATTTTTCATGTTTATTAATGGATTATTCTATTGATTGTGATAACGTTATATAATACCACCATATGATTTCTTTTCTTGGTTGTTGAGGACTAGTTGCAGGTATATTTCTTTAGGTCAAGTGCTCAACGATGGACTTCATCGAACGTCTGGACGAGGTAGGCTTTTATCTTGTCTTGCTAGCATATTTGTTTTCATAGCATACTTGAGAAGAGAGTTGATTTCTGCAATCATTTTCATCTGTTGTGGTTCACCCTAGCCATAGAGATATTTTCCTCGTAACAATGAGTAAATAAGGGAACCAAATGCAAACTCACCCCCACCCTTTGCATGACATTGCGTAAACTTTGATTGCAACACACTCAACAACATAAAAGGTCTAAGCAAAAAGGTTCTCATATAGCACCTACTCCATGAACTTCATTTGCTCATTGAATATATGATGTGGACCATGGGATCCAAGCCCTTGTACTGATGTAGTAACAATATCTCACATCTTAGAGACTCGATATTGACCACTAGAATCGTCTGACCCACCTTGACCACATCAATCTGACATTGGTTCATGGTGAGCTATACAATGGTAACCATCCCCCAATTAAGGATGTAGATTAATATTGACGCACCAAATGAGGATCCTAGTAAAAAAGTAAACATCATGCAATGTCATCTATAGTCATAGACCCCTCACATCAAAATACTCCATGTCGGGGCACCACATCCCAACAATATGATGTAGAAGCCCCTCTTTGGAATGCATGAGATACCACTGAAAATCATTAGTAAACTATACTTATCCAATTTCCTCTATACTTGTGGCTCACCTACCATCTAATCACAAAGTTCCCACTCTCTCCACCTAACTTGCATCACTGCTCACTTGTCAAAAAACACAAGATTTTTTTCTATCAATATTGCATAGGTTAAACATGCCTATATTTCACTATTCATGTGACTATCCTATTAACAGTAAAAAAACACTCATGCAACTACCCAATTGCATTAAAAAAACACTTCCACTCTCTCCAACTAACTGGCATCTTTTCTCACCTATCCAAAGACACAAAAAAGTATTTTATCAATATCATGTAGGTAAAACATGCCTCTATTGTGTTATTCATGTGGTTATCCTATTAACACTTGTACCATCATGTAGCTACCCAATTGTAATCCTATGTTCCTTGAGCACACAACCTATCCACAAATTGGTTGCACATTGATGCATATGTTCCATGAATAGATATGTGATATCACACATGTGTCCCATAGATAGGTGTACAAGTTCATCACACAAACTAAATTTTCCCCAATTACGTGATTGTGCAATTTTTTGATAAACAATTACACTTCTTCTTGTGACTTCCCATAGAATAATCACTTGAATATTTTTTGCATATGGAAATGTCCCCATATGTGCAGTAGTGTTAATGTCAATGGAGAAATGGTGCCATCAGTTGCATTGGTCCCTCAAAATCTGCATGACCTAGTGGAAACACTGATAGGATTACATACAAATCATTAGATCCCTAAACTATACAACTAATTGGATGAAAACATAGATTAGGTAAAGACCACCAACCAGATGTTCATGGAAATGGCTTCCATTGATTCAATTTGTCACAATAAGATTTGGAAGAATTAGGGCTCATGAGGTCCACATCAACTCGTCTAAATACAAATGATTCTTGATTTACATACTCAATCATGTTTATAGGTTTAACCCTATTTTTCTTTGGCCCATACAAGAGCTCACAAATTCCATTTTTTGCATGGTCTACATCATGGATATGTTTCTTTTGTACAAGTACTTAACCTAAGACTTATGTTTTCCTTCATTTTTCTTTTTACTAGTATGGGAACTCACAAACCCCATTTTAAGCATTGTTTGCAGCATTGGATTCATTTCCATGAGTACTTTCACATTGTGGTCTCTATTTAATGTGTGTAGGTGTTCCAACTAGGAGCCATTTTTTTCCCACCATTTCAACAAGGCCCACCACCTACCCCTAGAAGTATGAAATTTAGACATTATATCCTCTCTACCTATATTCCATTTACCTTGTTTAACCCCTTGAAATACACCTTTAGGTTCCTCTCACCTCGATAAGGTACCTCACCCATTCAAGTTGAATCAATCAATTTCCTAGCAAGACTGCTCCACCTCCACAGGTTTCCCTAGTTTAGTACCCTATTGCATGGTGGAACCTATACCTCTCACTTCTCCTTTAGGATCAGGAGTCCAAATAATTTGCATCATAAAGTAAGCCTCATTTTTTTTCTAATCAATTTTCTAGTCTGTCTCCCCTAGAATCCTTAGTGGTACACATTTTTATGGTTTATTATGCTAATAGTTCACCAGCTTCCACTAGCCTCGTGTTCCATCCACGACACATAGACATCCTACATTTTACACCACCATTCAGTATCCCATCAAGGAGACCTAGCCCTAGTCACTACCATATGCCATTATTCTTTTCACACATGTAAGTAGAAACTACTTGGTCGCATTTTATGCACCCATCGCCTTGCTTGTAACATATCCAAACTCTTTTATCTTTGTAAAGAATACCATATTATTTTATTCTTAGTAAAAGAAAAATACAAAAAAAATCAACAAAATATCCAAAAAATAAAAAAAATAAGGGAAATATCATACTCGGTTTGTTTTAGCTTCGACTATTGTCCCTTTTCCTGACAACAATCTTTGTCGCCTTTGTTCAAGGCATTCATACTAAGTCACCCTTGTTTTTTCTTCTACAAACAATGCATTAATCCATTGCATTCCACTCATCCCATTTAGACAAAATTAATTATTATTGTCCCTGATATTTGCACCTACCATCTATTAGAATTTTCATCCTAATACATGAGACTCCTCATGTACTAATTTAACTTCATCTACATGGTTTGAAGTACACCTTTGACATGAGTCATCTTTGAAGTTTTTACAACTCAGTGTATGGTCATGTTATGTCAATTTGGTTTATGGTCATTTCCTAAGTAGTTGTCCTTTATGCTCTATTCAAGGGAAGTCTTGAATCTTCTACTCATTGGCCAGTTCATTCATATGTATCAAAGTGTCAGTCAATTACATTGGTTGCTTGTGGATTCCTTTATCTTGTGTTGGTTACTAAGGATTTCCCAATCCCTACCTCTAGTGAACTTCCTTCCATTGAAATCAACTCATTTATTCTTGGGGGTTGTTTTAGAGGATTTTGTACCTTGGTCCCCATCACATCATTGATGGTTGTCCTTGAATCGGGTAAAGAGAATCATCATTCTTCTCTAATTCAATTGTTTCTCCCATGCTCAATGTCAAATCAATCACTTCTTGAAGATTCATGCACATTGATGGTTCTAGTGCTTTAGATCTAGTTGAAGACCCCCACACATGTATGGATTTATTTCAATGTTATATTGATCATTCAAGTGAGAGGTTCCCTTTAGGAAACTCCCTACATGTTCCAACCCCACACCCTTGTGAACACGCTTTTGATGTATTTCTCTACCCCGTCGAGCACCATGGTTATCTCATAGGATCATCATTTAGCCACACTTTTTCTTAGTAATTGAAACTATCCTTTTGTGTGTGAAAAGTGGTGTTGAGATATAGCCCTAAGTGTCCATTTCTCCTATTGTAACTTACTTTGACATTTTCATGAGCATGGGGATGCCTTCCTTGTTTGTAAAATAAATTATATCTACATGCATTGCCTTGTTCTTTTTTGTCTTGTAGGTGGCTTTCATTGCTTCTTCATGGGTAATTGTCCCTCCTTGGTTCTCTCTCTCTCTCTCTCTCTCTCTCTCTCTCTCTCTCTCTCTCTCTCTCTCCAAATGAGCATTTAAGTAAAAAACATATGATGTCTTTCAAGTATATGAGATGCTCATAATCTCACACATCAGGGGAAAACTATTATCACCTTAATTTCTCTCAATTGTGACATTTTGGTTTTTGTACCAAGAAATGTCATGAATTCATATATATCTCACACAATGCAACATATTAGATCAATCCATGGTCGTTTACACTTTAGTAACCATGGTCAAGTTTTAGCTAACTATTTTTAGAGTCACTCGGCTTGCTCATATATTACTTGCACTAGTTGTGTGAAACATACTTCGAAATACATGCAACCCATGTGAAGCTAGAAAAAATATTGTTTACACAATGAATTAATGAGCACATGCCTCCCAAAGGGGTTGGATCCAATGGTGGAAAGCGAGGATTTTTTCACCATTGGGAAAGGTCCAATTCCCATGAGGGCCTAACCTGAAGCCATGGGGACACCTTGAGGTAGTGTTCAAATGTCATGTGGTTGCACCCAGAGATATTATATTAATTGGTATTGTGACCCATGCACACATAAGTGGATCAAATCCCACCCCCATGTCCTTCAATTTTTTTCCCAAAGGGATTGGATCCAATGGTGGAAAGCCAAGTGTTTTTCACCATTGGGAAAGTTTCAATTCCAATGAGGGACGCTTAACCTAGATCCATGGGGACATCTTGAGGTAGTGTTCCTATGATATCCCCAAAAATAAAATATTTTTGAAATTTAAAATTGCTGGAAATTTATTTCCGTTTTTAGTAAATTCGATTTTGGAAAATTTTTGCCATTTATAGCAATTCTGAATTTTGAATTTGGTAATTGTAATTAATTATTTTGACTATTGAGGAGAGACCTGATCTGACCCAACTAACTATTTGAATATGACACTTGTATGGAAACAGAATATTTTATGTTGATTGCAGGAGGTCAAATGGAACAGCCATGTTAAATTTAGCTGACCATGACTCCATGCATGGGGAACATGTTGGAACTACCTCTGGGCTGATTATTACAAGTGGAAAATCAGTGATTTGGCCATTGGCAGCCCCTGAAAATCATGGATTTAGAAAGCTGCGAAAATTCCCAGGGGATGGAAAAAGACCTGGGCAAAATGGATAAATAGAATATGTGAGGAGGCAGGACGCTGCCAAGTATGCTGGGAAAGGAGACTTTTGATTTACGTGTTGTTATGAACACTGCTTGAGTGTGAGGCAAGGAATAATTGTTGGAGTTGTAGGACATTGCTGAAGAGAAACTTTTCCAAGTTCTCCCCCATGGATTCATGGTCAGGCTAGGGGGTGAATCGGGCAAGTTGTTTGGCTGCCTTGTTCTACGGTTGGGAGGAACGTGGTTGTTCCCTTTGTTTTTCCACAAGCTGGTTCAGATATGTAATCTTTTCCTTACTCAGTCCTTGGATGTTTTGTGTGTAACTGATATTATGCATCTACTTATTCTAAATCGAAATAATTATTTCAATGGATGATATCTATCGTGGTATTAAATTTACAATCACAGTCTAAATTTTGGAGTGGTCCCTCCCGAAAATATGGAATACTAGGAAAATTTATTTAAATACGATTTGAGCAATCGGGCAGGCTTAATTTGAAGTCAGAATGCTAGGATACTATGAATGCTTGAAGAAGACCATTCTGCATAGATATGGGTTTATTTCTGAGATTGAAGTATTAAATAGATCTAAATTTGAGCAATCGGAGTTGAGTCATTTTGTGCCGAAAGGAAACATTTAAATGTGTCGCTAATTCCAAACAATGATGCATCTTAAAAGAGACTTCCTGTTTGTTTTTTTATATTTAAGAATTGAAGAGGAATACGAAATAGAAAGAACCTTATGGATCACCTAGGCACTCATATATTATACACATATATACGTATTGGAAAATAAAATGCAAACTGGAAGTAATCCATCTACATCAGAAAGTCAAGGAAATCTAGAAAACCCCTTTTGTTTATCAGATGCTAAAATAATCATGGGAATTGACGCCTAACAGAAGATTTTATGCTTCCCTTGTTTTATTTAAAGAGTGGTCTACCCTTTCCACAGTCAAAGTCTATAATGAATTTAGAAATTTACGAAAACCTTAAGAAGATCCGGAACAATTTTTGAATTGAATTTGTCACTCTATGTCTTTTTTTTTACTGAGTTTGTAAACTCTGTTCATGTTTTCATTTTTTGGCATTTTGGAGTTTATTGGTTCAAGTTGCGTAGAGTTCTTGCAAACGCCAAAACCCAAAGTGGCCCCACAGCCTGATCGAATTTCGTGATTCGATGATTACTGTTGTGTGTTGTTCATGCATCAAGCATTACCAAACGCTGAAAGCTGATATTGGTTGGGCCCCATACCTTTTCGTGTTTTCGTGATTTGGCATTGACGTTGTGCAGTGCTTTTTCATTGGGAGTTAGTAAACCCCGAAACCTGAAATTGTTGGGCCCACACCCTAATAGAATTTCGCATTTTGGCTTTTCCTGTTTCATTTTATTTGTGTGTCGTGCGTTCGTAAACCCCGAAATCCCGAACCCCGAAACCCCGAAGTGTTGGTACCACTTTCCTTTCACTTTTCGCAATTCAGGAGTTGTTATATGTTGGCGTTTGACATTTGAATTCACGAAATCCAGAACCCCGAAACCCCGAAGTGTTGGTCCCACTTTCCTTTCACTTTTCGCAATTCGGGAGTTGCTATATGTTGGCATTTGACATTTGAATTCACGAAATCCAGAACCTCGAAACCCCGAAGTGTTGGTCCCACTTTCCTTTCACTTTTTCGCAATTCGGGAGTTGTTGTGTGTTGGTGTTTGGAATTTGAGATCGCAAAATCCCAAACCCCAAGACCCCGAAGTGCTAGGCCCACAGTCTTTCCGCATTTCACAATTTGGAAAACAACATGGTATTTTGTTTCTTTTGTATTCGACATTTTTTAATCGCCGAAACTTGATTGACCTCTGGTTTTTTTTTCACAAAACCGTAGGAACATAGTAAGAATTTTTTTTTACTGTAATGAATGGACTAGTAAAAATGATGGAGGATCTTCATCCGGGATAGAGGTAGAATAGAAATAAAATATCATATTATAGGTCACTGTGTATAGGGCATGACAAGTACAGAAATTATTGTATATGAAAGTATCAAACTAATTAAGCAGATTTTTTTTCTAAGAGTTATGCTTTCCATGAGGTCATACACCTTTAAGTATTCGAAATTTTCGTAATTAGAATATTGTTTAATGGCATAAACCGTAGAGAATAAGATGGGATCCTTCGAGTTAACTATGCTTGATATGTAAGCTACTAGTGTGTAAGAATGAGACCTAAGTTTAGATACTGCCTATATACAGATAAGTATGTTGGAGTAGTTTGAAAATTAAGGAAAGTGATAGAATTATGGAAGAATTTATCCACATAAGCTTTTCTATTCGAAGTAAACTAGACTGGTTTAATAAAATCATTATGGACAGAAATGTATCTTACCTTCTCTTAAATTCTAAAGCTTAAACGAAATTGATTTATGTCATAAAGATGGTCAAAAAAAATATATATATTGGTGAATTTGAGGTTCATTACATATGGTATCAGAGAAAAAGCTACAACACTGGGCCTGAACAGGGCCACACTAGCTACTTAGTATACATCCCGACGTATGTAAAACTAATAACTCTTATGGTTACAAACGGAAATCCCTTTCTATTTTTGTAATTTATGGCAGCACAGGAGGGTGCAGAAATCGGGATGGAAGGAAATCCACAGCAAGGACCTCCTGGAGATCCAAGACAGAACAGTGATGGAAGCTCACCCACAGAGGTGTTGGAAACAATGAGGAATCTTATTGTTGAACTACAAGTTTTCAAGGCCGACAATGAAAAGTTGAAGAAAGCACAGCATGAATAGCAAGAGATAAATGAAGTCATGTTGCATAGTATATTAACCAAGAAAATCCCAAAATACGATAACCATGACGAAGAAGTCAACAAAAGGGCCTCCAAGAATTATGGACCGAAAACAGAAAAAGGAGACAGTTCGTCTGAAGGGACACCTTTAACTGAGGACAAAACTATACAAGACAGAAAAAGAAAACAAGTAGACCACCTTGAAGGAGAATTTAAAAAGATTAAACCAGCTACCTTTGATAGAGAATCCAGGACAGGAGAAGAAGTTGAGGCGTGGTTGTTGGACATCAAAAAATACTTCCAGATCTATAACTATTCCAGCAACATGAAGGTCAGAATGGACATCTACAATCTGAAGGGGAAAGCCAACATTTGGTGGCAGGACTTGAAATTGGCCAAGGGCCTAAAGGAGAAACAGTTGGAATGGTCCGACTTTAAGAAGTATTTTAAGAAACAATACCTTTCTGAAATCTATTATGAAAGGAAGACAAAAGAATTTTACGAGTTACGACTCGGACAGATGATGATGGAGGACCTTATAAATAAATTTCTATAAATACTAAGGTTCGTACCATACATCCGGGAGGATAAGGTAAAAATCTAGCGATTCTTAAGTTGTTTACCACAGTCCTACAGGGATAGAATTGAGCTTGATAACCCCAAATCCTTGAGTGAGGTATTCAGGAAAGCACGAATGTGCTATGACCAGTATAAACAGCAGGTAGAGTTTCCCAAGGCCTGGAAGGATAAGAAGCAATATCGAATGAACTAGTGGAAGAAGGGATACCAGCCAGCTCCTTATTGGAATGCAGCAAAAAGTTTCCCAATGAAGGATTTTCTCTCCAATCATCTGAGTGCGCAAGGTAGCGGTAAACTGGTAAACTTGGAAA
>SNQJ01S0100471.1:0-14546 GCA_010110895.2 Picea sitchensis | reverse complement strand
AGGACTTTAATTAATTAATGACAATGAATGGACTTCAAAGATGTTGCATCGCGGATGAAGGGAAACACACCCTCTACAAAGGCACCCATAAATGAGACAATACAAACCCTTGTATATAATGAACCCCACGCCCAAAGGTCTTACCCACTCCACCTCACACTCATACATGATTTAGATGGGTTTCTCTCAGGAAACACCTTGGACTTGGGGTTGACTGACCCAATAGGATGCCTTGACACCCCTCCCACAACTAAATTTGACAAATTGTATAATGAATTTGAGCATTTGTTTAGTTTGAAAAGGGGGATTTGATGCACATGTTTGGGTGGTTTGATTATTAGATGTGGCTTACTTGGCATGATCCTGTGACTTATGAACCCTTGGAGGGCGTATTTGTTTGTCTTTGCAGGACCTTGCCCGATGGACAGGTATTCATGAGGAGATGACTTGTTCGGACCTTCATGAGGGCTTTGGAGCCTAGAGATGGATGCTGAAACCCCACGTTTGGGCCTAGCTTCTGATCACCATTTGCACAATGAAGAAAGAGGACGTTGCCTTTGGAGGCACTCTGGCAGGCTTAGGAAGAGAGATTCCATCTATCTCACACCAAGACGTTGGCCTTTGGAGGCTGTGACATCACCCTTATAGCCCATGACGTCATTAGGGCTTGATTGAGATGATGAGCCAACTTGGATGTGACACTTGGCACATGTGATGATGATGAGTGGCCTTTGGAGGCTTAGCGCCACCTCCTTCCAGCTTGGACGTCACCTTAGCAAGCCTAATGTCACCCTAAAGGGGTATGACGTCACTCTTTAAGGGTCATTTTGTAAAAATTGAATTTATTTTTGATTTTAATGAGCGAATTGAGAAGTAGGCTCAAAACTATGAAAAAACACAACTGTTGGGTAATTAGGCCAGGATTTCCCATACAAATATGGCTGGCTTTATTTCATTTTATCATAACTCTCCTCACTTGTAGAGAGGACTGAAATTTGCGCCGTTTTTGAGGGTTATTGGCTGAAATTTTGATGCGCACCTCTTGGAGACTTGTGTGGATGCTTCTTGGATCATTTCTTGGTGGAAATTTTAGCAATCTAGGGTTTTTGTGCTTGATTATTCTTGGTGAAGCAAGTAAATCTGCAATTTTCGTTTCATGATAAATGTTTATGGTATGTTTACTTGTTAATATTTAAGATTATGAAATTGCTTGCTTGAAACCCTAGGAGTAAGAAACATAAGGTGCTTATTTCTTGCTCTTTATTTGCTATGTTTTGCTAAAGGAGATCTTGTCTAGACAAGCTTCTAAAGCCCTAAAACTGCTAGCACTTTAGAAGCTTTGTTTAGTACTTGTTGCAATAAATATATTTCAAAAGTTCAAAGAGAGGAGGTTACGCTAGGGCCTTAAGGTGCTACGCCCCAATGGAATCCTTCTTCAAAGACTTGAATGCTTGAGGCCTTGAAGTGCCAACACCTCTAAGCATTCATCTCTTGGTCCTTTGACAAGTATAATAATTTATTTTCTCCAAGTTATTGTGCTGATATAATTGACTCCATAAGCCCTAAAGACACTACTCTCTTGCTTCTCTCTTGGTGAAGGATTGATCAAACACTTAAACTTTACTCTATCAAGCTTGTACTAACCTTAGCTTAGCTAATTTTTCTAATCTACTTGCTGCTGTTACAAAACTTGTTACAGCCATACTAACTGCAGCAAATTTTCTGCATAACTGACTTTAAACGCTGGCTAAACATATCAGAATTTGCTTGTGACAATTGGTAATCATTCTACATAGTAAATGCTGATTTTTCACTGTCTTTTCGAGCATTTCTAAAGTGTTTTTATTGCAGCTGTTACAAATCATTAATTGTTGTTGTAAACTTTTACTTTGCTGCAATTTTATATCAGCTAGCTCGTGTTCACATTGTCTGTTGTCTTTTGAGGCTTTACTATCATATTTGTACTTGGAATTGCTATATATACGCTGTATTGTTCTTGTTCCGGGCAGGTACACAAAATACTCTTCATTTTCCTCGAATCTTCAAAGTTCACACGTTGACCTTGTGATATGGGTAACCAGTGAGAGAGGGGATAAACTTGATCATAACCTTAGCTTTCCAGCCCTTTAGGTTACCGGGGACGCCTCCGCCAGGGTAGACCTCATCTATCCATAAAACCTGGAATTTCCTATTAAGGTGACAGTGCTAGGTTATCCTGTTTGTTACGCCGATTTCCCCTACTTGTCTTGGGCTTTGGACAAGTACAAATTGCGCGATAACAGGGACCACTTCCCAAGGTAACAAAACTCACCAAAATCAATACATAAATTAATAGTCCTTGGCATGCGTGCAAGCAACCAAAGACATAAGAACGTTGATAATTAAAGAATGCAAGAGAATTTCAATTTGCAATAGCTAAATATGAAAGAAGTAAAGAGAAAGAATGTGCGCTTAAGAGATGGATACAATCAAAGTAAAGGCACCAAACTGCCTACACCACTGCACAAAACAAAATTACTGAACAACGAATTCAAAGAGCTGTGAAAAATTGCATAGTCAAACTCTATCATTGCATTTGTCAAAATATTGTCTGCATCATAGAGACATAAAACAAGACTGGCTGCAATAATGTGCTCTGCAAAGTGTGTAGGCAACAAGAAAAGAAAGAAAGAAAGATGGAAGAAGGAAGACTGCCTGCTGCTCACTAAAAGACTCTTCTGAAATATTGCCACTTGTCCTGCTTATATAACTTTTTGAACCCTCCGAACTAGGTGACCTGCTCATGTGAAACCTCACTGCTGTAAATTGGCTGTTTCAAAGTAAGAAATCTGCCTGTAATAACCCCCTAACAGCCATATTAATAGTCATCCAAGAGGAGGTTGCCCTTCTCCAAAGATATCTCAGCCATGCGCTCTCTCAATTGTCTGCATGTTGTGTTGACTTAAGTGATTTCTCTTTAAATAAAATTTCCAAAAACTCCTTGTCCATTAATAGATTTTTCTTTTCATGCACACTAATCCATGCAATTGTCTTTTCTAAAAATAATCCTCTCCAAGTCTTCCAAATTTAGCAAGAAGGTATCCAAAGACCTAGGCGCCTTTCCTTGCCAATAATAGTTGATGAGTCATCCATTGAAAATAGAATTGAAGCATGCAACCCAATTTTAGCTCATTTCCGAACTTAGCAAAGGAGGCGCCTAAGGTTTTGTTGAAAGTAGTGCGCCCAGGGGAATTGCTAGGAAAGACGAAAAATGCAGGGAACTGCTAGGAGAACACTGCCAAAGATAGCATGCTTAAAAGTAGGCACTGCTAAAACTAGTTGCATCTCGCATGTCAATGAAATCAAGCTCATTGGATTTGATATTTTGCAAGGAATCCAACTATATGCTTGGAATCATCATATGATCCCTGAAACCTTAACTGCTGAAAATAGCAGTGTCTCGGATGTCGCCAGGAAAAGGCTCATCAATATCGTGAGCTTGCAAAGATCCCAAATATGTAATCACCTTTGACACAGGGCCTCCGAACTCTGGCAACTCTTCTCTCTCTCCATCCAAGCTCACAAGGTAGAATGTGTTGGTACCGACAGCTGTATCCATAAGATATGGTGTCAACCAAGCACTATCAAACTTGCCATGATCTCCTCGTTTCTCGTTCCTTTTGTCCCATAACAAAACTAAATCTCCTACCTACAGGTATTTACCCTTAGCATTCAAATCAAAAACCTTCTTCACCTGACCCTGATAACTAGTAAAGTGCGTGTAAGCTATATGTCGATCCTCATTAAGATCTACCAACTGATTTATGTGAGCCTGCAGTGCCTACTAATTGGTAGTGAACTCTTCCAAGAGTTTATAGATCGACAACCTCAAATTGGCAGGCAAGACTTTGTCCAATCCATAAACTAGCTGAAATGGACTTCTATCAGTCACATGTTTCTTTGTAATACAATCTGCCCATAATGCAAATTTGAGGCAACCATCCCATGATCTTTGGTTTTTGTCCACTACCTTCTTGATGATCTGAATAAGTTTCTTGTTACTAGACTCTGCGAATCCATTCTTCTGTGGACAATAGTTGGTTGAATGGGCCGACGTAATATTGTACTGGGAACAGAAAGTCATCAATTCAGCGGATCGGAAGACACTGGCATTATTTGTAGTAATCTTGCTTGGCACTTCAAATCGAGTAACAATGTTCTATTCCAAAAACTTGACAATACTTGCATTAGAAGAAGTATTCTATGGTACGACCTCTACCCATCTAGTAAAATAGTCTGCAGCAGTGAGAATCCAATTGAACCCATTACTAAAGTTTTGATGGAATTGACCAATGAAATCAAGCCCCCACTGCCGGAAAGGGGCTTGCACTATCACTGGATCAAGAGGTAAGGTTGGCAACTTCTGCTTGCCCTTAAACCTCTGACAAAAATTACAAGCCTNGAACCCATTACTAAAGTTTTGATGGAATTGACCAATGAAATCAAGCCCCCACTGCCGGAAAGGGGCTTGCACTATCACTGGATCAAGAGGTAAGGTTGGCAACTTCTGCTTGCCCTTAAACCTCTGACAAAAATTACAAGCCTACACAAAAGCAGGCATATCAGGAAGCAAAGTGGGCCACTAAAACCCTGCTCGCATGATCTTATGTACAATTGTCCAGGCTGAAAAGTGTCCACCACAAACACTTGCATGTAATTCCCACAAAAGATCCTTGGACTCAATTGAATCGACACATCGAAGGATAATCCCATAAGGATTCCTTCATCTAAGTCCACCCTGCATCAAACAATACTTGGCTGCACGCAGCTGTAAAGATCGCCTCTGCATCTTATTCATAGGACATGATAAATTCTTCAAATAGTAAATAATATCAAAATACCAATCATGCTGTAGCGTTTACCTGATCATTAGACTACATATTCTCCATTGTATCCAAACTGCTCTCAACCATTAACCTTGCCAACCCCTTGTGAAAAATCCCCGCCCCAGGTGACTAAAGTCCTTATGATCTGAATCAAACAAGTAGATTGCTGAATTTAACTAATGCAGAAATAAATTTCAGACCATAACATTAATTACATAATAGCTGGAAATCAAATAGCAGAAGCATAACTAGTAATCTCACACAACACAGGTAATTACTCCTTTGAAAGTAGCCTTTCATTCCTTCGAAAAACTTACAAGGAAACCTCCACAAGCTGCCCAAAAAAAACAACACTACACAAATACCAAAAAAAACCCCAAACTGAGTGGAACAACCTGCCGGGAGAGTACGGTCTTGTGAATTTTCCAAAAAAGCCGTAGGTGATTGTTGTCTTATGTTTCTCTTGATTAAAGAAATCAGATTTGAACTTATTTAATCACAGAAATGAATATTTCTGAACATGCAACAATCATACATATAGCTGGAAAATGAACAGTGGAAGCAATAAATGAATACCACACATGCACAGTGATTTTCCTCTTCAAATCAGCTTATAATTCCAATGATCAAAGCTTACAAGGTACCTCCACAGTATGCTGTAACTTAGCAGCTGTACGGTAAATAAAACACTACGGAACAGAGAGATATAACCTGATGAAATAGAAGTATGGCTCTGCTGAGGAAAGAAGGCAGTAACTACTACTGTACGATTGTATGATGCTACTGCTGCACGAATTTCCTCTTTCTGTTTGCTACAACGGATCTGGACTTTCTCCTCTCGGATGCAGTCTCCTTCTCTTGGTCTCCGCCTGTCTCAAGTGCTCCCATGTGTGTTCCAACTTCTCCCATCTTATCCTATTTATGCTTTTAGAGATATAACTAATCTCCTCAATCCTAACAACTAACTTTCCAAATCTTAGAAACTAATCTCGTTAATCCTAGCAACCACCTTATCTCAACAATGAGGTGTATGACTAATATTACAACAAATCTAACCCACTAATATTCTTGAATATTTCCTCTAGATTTCTAAGACTAGGAGAACATGGGAAATTTGACTTTCACTTTTATTTATTTAAGTGAAATTACAAGATGATACTATTTCCAAATGGTACTATGGTCACTAAGAAGTTGTCTCGAACTACTTCTCACGTGTTCACACCTAACTTGTGCAAAAAGCTCGTGCTCGAGCTACATCTGTCAATAGGTCTACTGTACGGCTTGTCTATATGGCTGCCGACTCGGTTATGTCCGTACGAAACTGTGTAGGACTGCTTGCTTCCTGGAAATGTCTCTTTCTTGGCTGCCCACTCTCTCTCCTTCTCTCTATCGCTCAACCTGTTCAACTGCTCAAGTGTTCTTGTATCTCTATCTTGAACTGTCTTTAGAATTTGAGACCAAAACCCTAATCTATTTTTGAGATTACTCCTTGTCAAAGCTACACATGCATGAAATACACTTTTTAGAATCAATTGCTAAAAATAAGACTTTCACTTTTAACTAAAGTGAATTACAAAATAGAATTTACTTTATGAAAATATAATTACTTTTTGAAAATATCTTGAACTACTCGCACGTTCACAGTAAACCTGTGCGGATGTTCTTGTTCGAGCTATAATTCTCAACACTCCCTCTTAGCAAAGAAAGAATTTTGCACCAATCCAAGTCTGTCTCTAATGCCTCAAACTTCCCTTTTGCCAAGGGCTTGGTCAGAATATTAGTTACCTGCTGATCCGTGGAAATATTCTGGAGCTTCATTGATGCCTTCTGAATCCCGTCTCGTATGAAGTGATAGCTGATCTCTATATGCTTGGACATGTCATGAAACATTGGATTCTCAAAGAGTTTGATACAACAATGATTATCACAGTAAATGACTATGGGATCCAACTCTTGATCAAACAATCCTGTAAGTAACTTGTGAAGCCAGATGGCCTCACGACTAGCTATACTCACTGCCATTTATTTTGCCTTTGTTGAGCTAAGTGCCATGGAAGTCTGCTTCTTGCTAAACCAAAATATTATCACTTATCCCAAGCTAAAGCAACACCCTGAGGTGCTCTTCCTGTTTGTTGCACCGCCTACCCAATCTAAGTCTATGTACCCTTGCAACTTCACTCCACCATCTCCAAGATATCTTAGACCGTACTCCATTGTGCCCCTCAAATATTTGAGCACATGTTTTGTTGTGACCCAATGCTCTTGCCTTGGCTCCACCATGAATTGAATTAAGGTGTTCACTGCAAAACATATATTTGGGATGGTGTTGACCAAATACATCAAAAAACCTATCATCTGCCTGTACAATGTGGGATCCACCAACTCTGAATATGAAGTTATCACCTTCAGATTAGTGATCATGGGTGTGGCCATAGGTTTGCAGTCCTCCATCCGAAACCTCTTCATGATTTGAATTGCATACTTACCTTGCCCAAGGAAAATCTCCTCTGGTCTCTACCAAACCTCTAATCCCAAGAAGTAATGCATAATGTCGATGTCCTTCATCTTGAAATTAGCCGCCATGTCTTCTTTGCACCCAACAACGAGCTTCTCTACACCTGTCAGAAACAAGTCATCTACATAAAACACCAAAATGAGCATATCGATTTGAACAAATATGTAAATTAAGTTACAATTTGCGTCGCCTTTGGTGAAGCCCATACTCTGCAGGTATCCATCGATCCTGGAATACCATGGTCTCGGTTCATACTTGAGTCCATACAAGGCTTTTTTAAGCCTACACACATGGAACTCCTTCCCACTTATCTCAAAGCCCTAAGGTCGCTCTATGTACACTTCTTCCTCAATGAACCCATTAAGAAAAGCTTCCTTCATCCATCTGATGTATCCTCCATCCCTTGAATGAAACCAACGACATAACTATACTAATGGAACTGTACTTGGTGACAGGAGCAAATGTCTCCTCGTAGTGCACTTCTTCTCTCTGGGAGAACCCTCTTGCCATAAACCTCAGTTTGAACTTCTTAATGTTGCCATCTACAACATGCTTGATCTTGTAGATCCATCTGGAACTCACAACTGACTTCCACTCTAGTCTTGGCACTATGTCCCAAACATTATTCTCCATGACAAAGGTGTACTCCACCATGGCATCTTGCCATTCTTGTTGGTTTGCTACCTCATGAAAACATGAAGCCTCAGAATCTAGAATGCTCCTCATCAGTGCCATATATTTTGCAAACTTCTTTGGAGGTCTGCTCTCTCTAAATGTGCTCTTACGAGTCAACATGCTCATGAGCATCCCTCAATGTCTAATTGAATCATCGAGGTCTCCTGGCAGAAGTGGAAGGGGCTCTTGTCTCCCCTTATTCACCTGAAGGCCGTTGGATTGCTCTGGAATTCATTGGTGACCCCGACTCATCCTTCAGAGCTTCTTGCTCCTCATCCTTTGCCACTGGAGTAATCTCGTGAGACTTCTTGGATGCAAAGTCTTCCTCAAAATTTATGTCCCTACTTACTACTGTCTTCCTCTACTTTGGAGTATAGACCCTGTAAGCCTTTGAAGTCTCACTATAAACCATAAAAAACCTTTCTTGTTGGAGGGCTCCAACTTGGTCCTCTTCGCTACTGGTACATGGATATATATTGGACAACTAAAGATGCAGAATTGACTCACCTTTGGCGTCACATCAGTGAATGCCTCCTCTAGTGTCTTTTCCTACAAGATCTTGTGAGGACACTAGTTATAGACGTAGACTGTTGTGTTACGTGCCTCTGCCCAAAGAAACATGGTCAAGTCCTGGTCATGTATCATAGCCTTAGTAGCCCCTATGATGGATCGGTTCTTTGTCTCTGCCATCCCATTCTGCTGTGTGTTGTACAAAACTGTCAGTTCTCTCTTGATTCCTGCCTCCTTGCAGAAACCCTCGAACTACTTGGAGGTATACTCTCCCCTTTTTTTTGATCTCAAGACTTTGATTTTTTTTCTTGTCTGGTTTTCAACTAGAGCTTTGAACTTTTGAAACTTGCTAAAGATCACATCCTTGTTGAAAATGTAGCAAGGAAGGTCTTCCACACATTGCAACGTCCTAGCACGGTGGGGGACAATGAAACATTAGTCAAGTTGATTAATTAAACTTTTCCCTAAGTCTAACTTAGGAAAATGACTAGTGATGTGTTATATTCTTCAGTTGACTTTATTGAGCACCTTTTCTAAGGTTAAAGTGAAAAATAATTTAAGTGATGGATGTTTTAATCTTAGCCATCCATCTTGGAGAGTGAGGGAGAGTTCATTTCAACCCTCCACCCTTATGAGATTAGGTTTTCACTTGCTCATGGAAGTATAAGGAGTTGATTTGACTAGGAGGGCACATTATTCATTTGTGAGAGAGGGCGAACTTCATTGGAGTGAAGGGATTTTCCTAGGGTTTGTTGGAGAGAGATTGCAGGGAGACAAAGGAGGATTCTTCAAGGGATATTGACACACTTCTTCAGCTTGGTAGAGACCACTACCTTCAGATCTAATAGCTGCCGTACAGGGTGATGCAGAGGCAGACGCATGGGCCGTACATCTACACAGGGGCTCTAGTAGAGGCAAGTACTGAGTCATTCTGGTTCAAGGACGTGGGGAGAGGCTGTACTTATGTTGTAGAGGTGAAAAGCTGAGGGTTTACTCAGTAATTTGGCTGAGTCGAAATTCTTTGTAAGAGATCTCCATATTTCTGCTGTTAATAATAAAATCCACAAATCTGCTGCACTGGTTTTTCCTACGGGGTTTTTCTAGGGACTATTTGTCCAAAAATATTTGTGTACATGTGATGTGATTGCTGTTTTCTTGTACTGTTAAGTTCCTGGTTATTAGTTTTCTGCTGTGCAAATTTATTTGTGAAAACAACCTTGCTGTAACTAAAAATCAGAAATAGATTGTGGTTTATTTGCTGGGTTTAGAAAAATTCACAATCCTTGGTATTTAAGAAGTAGTTCCAGGTCTTGCGAGAGAAATCATCAATAAAGGATACATAATACCATCATTAAAGTGTTAAGTTTTTACTGTTGTTATTAGGTTAATTCCAAATTACTTGAGCATTCAATGCATTTCCAAAACAACAACATAAAGAGGATCACTGAAAGAAACACAATCACAAGGTACGCAACATTTTATCCTGGGAAACCCTCATGGGGGAGAAAACCCAACAAAACTTCCTCAATAATAGATTGCCAAYACAATGCCAAGACTAAGACCAAAACACCAAGAATAAAATAAGACTGAGCATGCGCCTCTCTTCTCCTTCCYCCTGCAACTGCAACTTCCTTCAAGATATGCGCACTAGATGAGTGAGTGTGAGAGTGAGTAAGTGAGGCACCATCCTCACATATAAATACTAGTTGAGGAGGCGCTAGGGTTATGTCTCTTAGACATGGTAGGGCCGACTTCTTCTAGAAGTGGTTAAAACCACTTTATAAACACTAGGGGCCAAATTTACAAATACCACCATATAAATATGGTTTGACCAATCCACAAAAGGGGATTTGATCTTATACAAGACTCGACATGATCAATCCGCAAAAGGGGATTCGATCTATAAGATAATAACTCAAATATAATTAGAATATTCTTCGTAGTTACAATATTTCAACACTCCTCCTTAATGAGAAGGGTATTCTACTGACATGACCCAATACAACATCATCAAGAGAAGGAGAGGGCAACATCATCATCGGCATTTGGAACATTGACTGGCACATCTATAAATCATTGAAATTTTTTCTCATCATCAATATCATCATCGTTTACAACATGGAGCTGGAGTAACATCATCATCATCATCATCATTAGCATGAAGCTGAAACATCAACATCAATAGCACGAAGCTAGAACAACAACATCATCCACAACACGAGGCTGGAACAACAACATCATCAACACCATGAAGTTGGAACAACATCATCATCAACAACATGAAGCTGGAACAAAAACATCATCAACATGTGACAACAGAATGAGACAGGTGTATCAACAACAACATTTGTGGTACTTTGACATACCGTCCTTACTAGACCTTTGGGATTTGCCCAATAATCATAAGATTCCCTAGGATATAAAATCCTAACAAGCTACCACGTGGTACTCTGATAGACCGTCCTTACCGGACCTTCGGGATCTGCCTAGGAATCATAAGATTCCCTAGGATATAAAATCCTAACGGAGCTACCACTATTGACCACAACTGGCATATACATGCACAACTACTCTGACAGACCGTCCTTATCGGACCTTCGGGATCTGTCCAGGGATGGTCAATCCCCTAGGATATAAAATCCTAACGGAGCTACCCGTTGTTGGTCAGGATACCATAGTATCATCAACATCACTCCCCCTTTCGAGGGAGGTCCTTTCGGACAACACCAAGCTTGTGTTGGAAGTACTCAAACTTCACATGAGACAGAGGCTTGGTCAACACATCTGCAACCTGCTCATCTGTGCCAACATATTGGAGCTTTACAACTCCCCTCTACACCATATCACGAATGCAGTGATACCGGATCTCTATGTGCTTCAACTTATCATGGAACACTGGGTTCTCCGTCATCTTTATACAACTTTGGTTATCACATAGAATTACAGTGGCGTCCATCTCCAGATCGAACATACCTGTCAACAACTTTCGAAGCCATATGGCTTCACAACTGGTGGAACATGTTAAAAATTGTACCAAGGACAAATTGTTTCCTTAGGCTTTGAGTCTTTGCCTAGGGAAAAGTGTCCACATGTGTGACCCTCTTTTAAAATGACTTTATAAGTGGTAAAGTCAAATTCTTTTCTAAAGTGAAAGTGACTTTAGAATCATAAAGTACAATGTGGGTATTTAATGAAAGGGGTGAATAATAAATTAAAAGTGAGAATTAAATGTGCACTTTTTCTCCACCCTTGATCTAAATGAATGTGAGCCATTAGATCTAGGGGTCACCCAAAAGTCACTTTGGGAAAATGAAAAGAAGGGAAAAGAGGAAAAGACTCATTCATTCTTCATGTGCATTTGGAAAGAGTGAGAGGAGGAGGATAGCTGAAGAAGGTGGAGTGCTTGAGCCAAAGGAGGGCATGATTTTCTGTGCAAAGGAGGGCACGAATTTCTGTGAAAATGAGGGCACGAATTTCTGTGCAAAGGTGGGCATGAATTTCGAGGAGGAAATACCAGCATTGAACAGGCCGTACAATATGGGTTCCTTACTGTTCCGTACAGTTGATATTTTGGCATGCAAATTGAGGAGAATCTTTGTTGATAAAATTCTGTAGTCTGTACTTAATTTCTGGACAGTGGCATGATTTCCAAGGCAGATTTAGGCTGTTGAAAGGGCCATACACTCCGTACTTTCCGTACATATTTTTGGCACAGATTTCAAGGAGATTTTGGCACGGTTTTCGAGAAGGAATTTTGTCTCAGTTTTGAGATAAGTATTGGTTGTATTTGCCGGAAAAATAGTCTCTGCTGTAGCTCATTATTTCTGAAGCCAATAATAAAAGAAGCCCCCTCCCAGAACTGGTTTTCCTACATTGGGTTTTTCCAGGGTCGATTTGACCAAAAATATAGTGTCTATATGGTTGCATTTCTGAGTTATAATTTTCTGTTATAAGTTTGAGCAGTAAAGAAGATGTCTGTGTGTTTTCAGCTAATTTTCATTTCCTGTAGCTAACCTTTTATTTTAGCAGCAAATAAATGTGGGTTTGGGCATTAAACATATGGGAGTGATAAGGTGAAACTGAAAACTGGGTTGGGACTGCAAATTTCTTCATGGTATCAGAGCGTTGAAGGCTGAAACAGAGTTATAACAGCTGACAAAGGAAAAAAAATCAGAGTACAATTTTGACACAACAGTGGTTTACCAGAGAGCAGATTGGACTTCTAATTGTATTGGACAGCTAGTCATGGCCCCGAGATTGAAAGTAGAGGACAAATTGGAGGGTGCAGCAAATTTCAGTGCTTGGAAGGAAAGAATCACCTGTATCTTTGAAGAGACAGAAGTATGGGGAATTGTAGAGAAGGTAGTTGTCTTACCCACTACTCCAGATGAGTTGGCAGCATACAAGAAGCTCAATGCCAAGGCAAAGAGGTTGATTATGGAGTGTATTAAAGACCATGCCATTCCTCATGTGAGGGGAAAGACCACTGCATATGAAATGTGGGAGGCACTCACCAAACTCTACCGAAGTTCAAATCAGAGCAGAAAGATGGTTTTGAAAGAAAAACTGAAGGCCACTAAAATGACTAAGTCTGAGACAGTTGCTTCTTACCTCAGTTGTATCACTCAGGTTCGAGATGAGTTGGCTGCCATAGGAGAAAAAGTTGAGACGACTGAGTTGGTCAAGCTCAGCTGGCAGGGTCTTCCTAAGAATTGGGAAGTTTTTGTTGAGGGGATCATTGCCAGGTAGAATCTCCTTGATTGGGAGAGATTGTGGGATGATTGCATTCAAAATGAGATTAGGAGGAATGGTAATGGGGCAGCCAATCATTGTGATGAGGATGAGAATGTAGCACTTGCAGCGAAAGGAAAGAAGGGAAAGTTCAAAAAGGGGGCTTCCATGAGTGGTAGCAAAGGACAGGGTAAACCAAAGAAAAAGGGGGAAAAAGAAATGAGCAAAGTCCGATGTTGGGCTTGTCAGAAGATGGGACATTATACAGTTACATGTCCTGAGAGAAAGAAGGGGAAAGTGAAGAACGTGACAGCATCAACAGATATAGAGGAGTTCTCCTCTCGGTTTGACTAGGAGTTCTCTTTGGTGGTTGGGCTGGCTACTAGTGTGACATCCTCTACGACGTGGTGCTTCTCGCCACATGACCGGTGTCAGGGGGCAGTTCTCAGATCTTGCAGAGAGGGCACTGAATATTGATATTGTACTTGGTGATGATCACAAAGTGAAAGCAACTGGTGTGGGGACAATATCTTTTGAGAGGGAGTCTCTTCCTCCCTTGAGATTGACTGAGGTTCTATATGTTCCTGGCTTGAAAAAGAGCCTTATTTCAATTTCCGCTATTGAGGACAGGGGATTTGAGGTAGTGTTCAGAAATGGACAAGTCCTCATGTATCCTAAGGGAGGCAACATCACTTCAATGAAAGTGATCGGTGCTCGTCAGGGAAAACTGTACAGGTTGGTGTTTGAGTCAGCAGGGGCATTGTCATGTACGATCAACGACATAGATATGTGTGAGATATGGCACTGGAAGATGGGACATCTCCATCATGGAGCACTCAGGATTTTGAGAGAGATTACCTTTGGTATTCCAGATTTCAGTGTGGAGCATCCTGATGTGTGCAGAGGGTGTGCTATGGGGAAGTACACCAAGGCTTCATTTCCCAGCAGTGATAGTAGAGCCGCATGGATTCTTGATTTGATTGATTCAGATGTCAGTGGCCGTATGTCTTCTACTTCCTTGAGTGGCTTTGAGTATTATGTGTTATTCATTGATGACTACTCTAGGAAGACCTGGATTTTCTTTTTGAAGACAAAGGATGAAGTCTTCAAACGATTTCAAGAGTTTAAATCTCTTGTAGAAAATCAGACAACTAGAAAAATCAAAGTGTTGAGGTCTGATAATGGGGGTGAGTATACCTCCACCGATTTCATTGATTTTTGTGCGAGAGAGGGCATAAAGAAGGAATTGA
>SNQJ01S0100468.1:30873-51148 GCA_010110895.2 Picea sitchensis | reverse complement strand
TCTGAACTAATAAATAAAAGAACATTTCCATGGTTAATCGTTTACGAAAGAATAAGATGAAATAAACAAGTCACTCAAAGTAAAGCGCCCCCAAAAAAGATTTTCAAGAGTCAGTTTTGATTTTTTGACCTATGTTTTTCAGTTTATAGATCTCCATCTGTCACCCTTTTCTATTTTTTGGTTTGCCTTTGAAAAGCCAGCATATTTCCAGTTTCACATACGTAGGGGGAAGAGATTACATTTTAACCTCGAAAGCTTCAAAGCAAATTGTGAAAAGTAAGCTAGTCTTCACAACTCTTCGGTCCCCTGCTAAACAAAGTGATGCTTAAGTGATCCTGACTTTTCTAGGTTTTTCAACAGTTTTGGAGGATTGAGGCTTGCTGAAATAGAACACCGCAAAAATTATTTTTTCCCTTTCTCCCTGCGAACAAAGGTGTTGTGAAAGTTAAGGAAAGGTTGGTACCGAGTAATCAAAGTAAGTTGACAGACCTATAATGAAAAATATTACACAGATATCAGCCCTCATATAAACTGATTGCCCCCATATTCACGCTCTAAAAAAGAAAATTATAAGACAGGTGGTGAAAGGAAATTCAGAAATTATTGCCCCCATCTAGTCCAAAAGACGATGAAAGGAAATTAAGAAATGATTGCCCTCGTATCAGCATTTAAATGCATAAATATATTTTGAAGTGGTGAAAGGAAATTCAGTAAATAGGGTCAGATGACTTCACTGGGGTACTGAACAAGCTCACTGGCAGTGAAGCAATATCTGAGATATATGTAAGGCTGTTATACATGAATATCACTCTACTCTGGTAACCAATTCTTTTTAAAACCTTATCTACATCCCAAGTTCAGACAGGGATTCCTGATTAAAAACATATAATTTTCTTCTTTTAATGCAAGCCGATAGCCACAAGATTTGTTGGGTCTCCTAGAACTGTTTTGATTGTCTTAATGTAGACCTAAACTCAGTGATGCGAAGGATAAAGTCGTGAAGGGGACTACAGCTGAGTTTAAAAAGTATCTGAGTTTTGAAAAGATTTTCAAAAGTAAAAAATAAAGTCCTTTTCCCCTTCGGTGTCCTATTCTAGGGAACATTTTCACTGGATCAAAGCCATTGACTCCATTTACCCAATATAGGCATGTGGTCTACTATTCTTCCCGTCTTGTAGGAAAACGAGATCCCTAGTTGGAGCCTATGTTGGAGCCACCTTTGTTTTTTCTTTTAGCCTGTTTAAAATTTCATATCTTAATTCTTGAAATCGAAAGTCGGTTTTCATATTTTCCTTTAATTTTTCCCAAAATCTCAGAAGTCTCATCACGTAAACAACGACTGTTATCATACTCTTAAGGTAAGATTTATTTTTTTATCGTTTAAATGAGTCTCTCCATTTTACCTCGGGATGTCGCATGTCAGGAGTTATAGATCACATAGTTAACAAGTCCTGAGGGGCGAAACAACGAACTAGTTTTAAAAAGCTTACCTAGATCATTACCGAGAGTAAAAATACTCTAAACCGCAGCTAAACATCATTGAGATTTTGTTTCTCGGTGTTTACTAGCTCCAAAAGTCTTACCATCGTAACCTCGATAGCCGAAACCGCGGGATTCTTTTTGAAGTAACCCGGGTTAATGTTAAAGGTAAAACGTTTAGTCGCGGTTAAGCTTTGTCAGAAATTCGTAACTCGGTGTGTTTTCCCTCAAAATTTATACCTTTGAAACTCCGAATCTCGAAGTCACGATATAAATATAAATGTAATTGATTAAACACTTAATCCGGTTTTGTCTTTCCTTTTTACTAGACCATATCATCGCGATCTCGCGATTTCACAACTCGACATACGACCCTCCCGGGAGCTATACCTTCGAAGCCCCGAGTCGCAAAGTCACAATATAAATAAAAACGTAATTAATTTAACACTTAATCCTGGTTATGTTTTGTATTAACCAAAGCTAGTTGTCGCATTCTCGGGTTTTAGAGGTGTAAAGGGTTAAAGTGAAAATTCCCGATGAGGTGAATGCCAAAAGATTAATTAACATTTAAAAAATCCTGATTAATTAAGCTAATCCAACATTTCCATTTGTTTTAATACGAAAATTAATATGCACAGTCTCCAAGGTGATTTTAAACTTTCTTTGCACCAAATTGCAGTACAAACTGTCAAAATTTATGACATTAATTAGAAATGAGACGAATTGACAAGGGTTTGGTTTTTATTGCTAAATTTATATTTAAGAACGATTTGACCATTCTGTCCCTAAGGACGACCTAGTTTTAAATAGTCGAAGACATGGATTTTTTATTTGTTGTCTCAAATTTCATTTCTATTCTACGCAGAGCCAACTTTTCGTGAGCGAACTAATTTCTATATGTATATATATTTTTATCATAGGAGAGCTAAAGTAGAATCCTCGTCCATGGCCCCATGAAAATAATCTAAAGACAATGTTGAGGTTTCAAGACAAGGTTCAGACAATGTTTCAGATGCTTCACCTCGAAGTGTCGACTCTGTCAGGACTTGGTCATATATTTCTGAGGTTCTACAGTCTGAATTGGTAGATGTTTCAGATGATTCCAGTGAAAATGAAAAAGACGACCTGATCACCAAGTATAAGATTTTCGTCCAGGCTCAAATGCATAAAGTAGCAGCTAGGCCACGTCTGCTCCCTTATTATGATATGGTCTGGTGGGCATTAGACCATGTAGATATACCAACCAGAACCATCATCAATGACAAGAAGGTCACCATTGGGACTTTCATACCTGAACAATTGAAGGCTATGTACAAGTTTCCAACCATGTCGGACTTTGTTTACAATGTTGAATTCCTGGAGAATTTTAAACAGAAGGAATGTGTGCAATACGACAAGACTATGTCTAGTTTAATCAAAGATTGGGTTTCACACCCTGCGAAGTTCAGGGAAGACAGTAATGGTATATATTCAGTAGCTTCTTTGGAACCACAGTTCAAATATATCGCTATGATGACTTGCATATTATATAGAAGAGAGGACACGACACATTTTTTCGTTCAGTGAGTGCCTCTAATTAATTCGTTCGTCGAAGGTTGTTCCTTCGACTGGGATAAACTACTATCCGATAGTTTGACTAGTCGAGTTACAGAGTATCGAGAGAAGAAGGAGAGTGAAAATATTGCTTCATTCTTTATGTCCACGTATATCATGGATGCGGTGTGTTTTCTGACACCTTTTCCCTTGATGAGTTGGAGCTGGACTCCATTGGAGGCTAAACCCATCCACGTCTACCATTGAAAGCTATGGGAAGACAAAGCCTCATATTTTGTATATGAAATCTTTAACTGGGTGATGGTACTGCTACATGTCACTATATTTGGCCACCTACCACCCAGGATATCAGACAATATCATGGTAAATCTGAGCAGTATAGCTGACTGGTACATGAAAGCAGAATTTTCATATCTCAGAGTTTTCAGCGCTTCTGTTACTCTGAATGCCTTACCATTATTCATACCCAATAGGCTGGCTTGTCATGAGGTTGCCAGACAAACCATAATCGGCGGTGTAAGCAAGGAGCTTAAGGGATATTCTAAGAAGGTATGGCCACCTTTTCCTATTCATTGTTAGATTTTGGGCATGCTAAAGCTGAGGCAGTAGCCGTGGAAGACCTGAAATTGGTTCATGTTGAATTCAAAAAGTATGATCCACAAAGGGTCGTAAGTAATCACTTAGCCAGTTGCGGGCTTAAAAGGTTCGAACATGAAAATTCGCCCTCGGATGACATTTTCTAAGGCAGGAGATCTTCTTTCGAGGTTTTGGCTCGGATACAAGCCCTGGCACCCGAAGAGAGGGCTGATGTATTAAAATTCCAAGAACATCGACGAAGTTGTCTTCCCATAGTGTTGTGGGGTGAAAATCCAATAATAGCAGAGGTGCAACAAAAAGAAGCCGAAGGCTCCAAAGATACCGCACCCAGATAAAAAAAACACCAGGATAGGTGAGAGAAAACTAGGAGTCCAAAACCAGAAATGAAAACTCTCGATCTACCGAAACAGTAGACTCCAGTTACCACTCCAGACCAGTCACCTAAGAAAATTGGACATCCCATCACCTCCATTACTCCCTTACAGTCAACTCAAGGGAACATAGATGCAGGGTGGATTTTCAATGAAGAATTGAGACCTATAAGGATGGAAGAGCTCCCTCCCAGGGATGATTTTAAGGATGGAAATTTATTTTAAAATATAGAAACCTTGGCAAATCTTACTAATCCTTCACATGCCAACTATAAATGATTGGCGATATTTTTGTAAAATTATTCAAATTTCTAAGGATTTTATATAGTTTTTATAAAATTTTGGCGATTTTTAAGGTAAAATAATTTTATCTTATAGAATTTGGGCGAATCATTTTTAAAATAGTGAATCTCGTTTTTGGAAAAACCATGGAAAATTAGCCCATGAGCGAAATTTAGCCCCTAAAATCATCCCTACTCCCTCCAAATGAGTTATTTTTTGATAAGAAGAGAAAAGCTATGGTAAAAAGAGAATTCTATCAAGAAGAAGGATCAACGACCAAGAAATTTAGGGTGTTGGCCAATGGGAAAGATATGAAGAAGGAAGAATTCATGACAGAAATAGGCAAAACATTAGGGGCGTATGATACAACAAACCAATTTTTAGTCGGGGTTTTGAAAAATCAGCTAAAGCGAAAAAATCGCCTCATCAAAACCTTAGAAGCTAAACTAGCCACAACAGAGGAAGCTACCAAGGACTAGGCGAACACAGGAATAGAACAAGTAAGGATGGCCAATAAAAAGGAAATCAGGCTGCTCAAACCTAAGATTGAACAAGTAGAGCTGGTAGCTCAGACCAGTCAAATACAGGTAGGCCAACAAAGAGACTTGATAGGGCAGCTACAAGATAGATTAGAGTTCACCGAAAGTCAAGTTATAAACATCGGGATATTCCAGTCCCAGGCTATGGAGATTCGGAGCAGGGTTTCTACAGCCCAACAAAGTTTAGTTGCCAAGGTAGAGACAATTTGGGACAATTGTCTGCTTATTGATCAAGTATTAGAAAACTTATATGTCAGAGAGAGAGAAGATGGAGCAACTCGGGTAACATTTCAAGAGGCTGTAATAGCTACAACAAACAGGGAATCAGGAAAAAGTTCTAAGTTTTCCATTTCGGAACAGACCCGAGGTAATATTTTGTTGAAAGAATGGGAATGCAGCATATCAAAAGGCAAATTGCAAGCCAAAAAGGTAAGGAAATTCTGTGAAGAGGCGTTCGGCTCTATAGATGTAAATATGTTAGGCATTGATAGCGAGAGTAATGTTGAGACGCTGAGACAAATGGATATGGTGAAAATCTAGCTTGATATAAATGAGAAAGAAGAAAGAGATTCGGTCGAAGTCTCACAAGTAACTATGGAAAACATAGTTCAAATAGATAAATGTATTATTAAACCAAGTGTGCAATTGTGCTCTATTGACACCCTAGACTGACAGATGGAAGAAAGGTTGTCGCAATTAGTCAGAGATTGTTACATTTTTTAGGCCAATTGTCAAGCGGAACCTTCAAGGTTGATATCTCGGCTGGTGGAAAAATGTATCACTTGTACCGAGCATGAGAGAGGGCAGGCTTCTGGTACCAAATAAAGACATAGGATAAAGTAATGAAATGATTGATCTCCTTCTTGTTGTAACTGAAAATCCTGGAATGATTGGGATTCCATCATATGTAAATTTGTATAAATATATAATAGAAGGAAGAAAAAAAGGCTGGACCTTTTTGGGTCGATTGTAATAGAGATTTTCCTCCCTCGAGAGTTAATATAAAGCAAATCCGAAGATTCTCAATTCTGTCACGACTGTGTTATGAGTTTGTTTCCTTGTGTTTCATATCTAATTTCATTGCATATATGTATTTAATGAATGCTTCACTATAATTGAGTACAACCTCTACTATAGTGAATAAATTTTAGTTTTCTATATTGTTTACCGTTTTTCCTCTGTACCGGCTATCAGCAGGTATAAGACCAGTGAACATTTTAGATTTCTATATATATTTTATGCTTCATCGGGTTATTTATTTATCTTTTTCTTGTTCTGTTTATAAGTGAGATTCTCCCTTGATAGGAGCCTTACATGATAGACAACTTAATGTTTATTTACATCTCATACAGATTTATTAAAATATAACTGAGTTACGGGAAAGGGCCTTTGGTTTGCACTCTGTTTTCACTACAGGAGCTATAAATCTCCTTTATACAACCAAAATCGAGACAACATCTAAAAAGGTATTGAAATTTTCTTATCATTATGTTCCTCTATGACTGTCTCTGTGACAAGACAACCTAATATTGAACCCAGACTATCAGATCAAACACATACCTAATATAGAACCCTGTATCATCGATCAAACACATATTGCCTTAATTATTTTTGATACTATTCTTAAACAACCACTACCTAGGTTGAACTCAAACATTCATGAGCAACAATTGAAAGGGACATATAAACATCCAGGAACAGTTGTAAGTTAGACAACAACCTAGAAATCAACTCTAGCTTCCCTTGTCGAAGGTTGACATTTCTTCCTTCTCTACCTCTTACTCACTTTCTCGATGCCTAGACACTATACTTCTAAGCCTTTGGGTAATGTGACTCTCACCTGGCCAACCTTGTAATCGCTCTCCCGAGCTTAATGCATCTGGAAACACTAGCCTCACGCACACATTCTTTGTGCTACCTCTTTCCTCGTGTTTAACCTGCTTAGTTTCTAAGGGACTTGGCCCTCAAGGCCTTTCAACACTTCGCCTATGTTGGCCTCTAAGGTAACTCCTTTGTAATGTGTATTCTCCATAGTATTCAACAACCATGTTCCTTTCTCTCCCTTTGAAAGGGGATGTGGGTGCCCTCCCTCGAAAATTCTTCTCAAGCAAGCTCAGCTGCTTCCACAGAGTACTATCAACTCAAGTGTCTTATTTGACACTTCCTTATCTATGGAACTCGTGAATAGAGTTCTCCTGAACTCTTTTTCTCTCGGGCTTCATTCCCACTGACATATTCTACAAAACTTCATTAGTTCGCTCGCTCTCCTTTCCTCCGCATGGGCCTTACCTTCGTTGCATTCCAACAAATACTGAGGGATCCTCCCTGAGTTAATGGATTCTCCGTGTTCCTCCCTGGTACATTCTCCTTTTCTCGACCTGTGAGAGTTCAGATGCACACCTCGTGACCGGGCAATAACCTCAATTGTTATGTTGTGCACTCCTTGCACATCCTAAAGAACCTAGATTGAAATTAGAAAACTCCTCGTAATGCATAGTAAAATCTATCTATCACCTGCAGACCAAATTTAACATACATATACAACATACAAAATGACATTCAATTTCATAAACACATAGACAACTAAGGGCAGGGAAAATTGCTTTGTATTAATCACAAATGCTTGTAAAATGTGTGTTTACAAAAGATGGACTACTACAAAGTCTCAGCGCTCCCCTAAGCTCTCTCTTTCTTAGAACTTCTAAGACCTCCTTAGGCCTCTCTCCATACCTGAGATCTCCCTCTCAAGTCTCCTTATTTCTTAATTAAAAAAGAGGGTTGTACGAGCTTATCCTCTCCTTCACCACCTCAGTGCTATAACTTTCTACAAGCAACATTGTAACACTCCCACCACTATACATTCTATAAAATGCATACCTAGACTGCCCACGCCCGGGATTGCTACAGAAAACCATTAAGGAAACCTCAACCACTACCGTAAAAAGGTGTGGACTTAATTTTACATATTTACAACATGAATGATCCGTATCGAATCATATTTCAGTGGCTCCTTAAAAGGGGAGGGCTCCACGCTCTCCCCTTTCTCCATTACATACCGGGCGCATTAAGTATGTTGGCGCGATGTGTCGATGTGGGAGCGATGCTCCCCAGACATGCTCCCTGGCCGGAAAAAAATCATGAGATCCTACTCATGAGATCCTTCTTCTCCTGTGCTAAGGAAATCCACCCGATCCCAAACTCTTCTTTGGATTTTTCCATCTGCCTCCACTGGTTCATTGCTGTTGTTGTTGCTTCTTCCATCTCTTCTTTCTTCTTCCTTTCTACTCATGGTAGGTTCATTCTACCTGCATCCCTTTGCTTCCACTACTACCGACCTCAACATCAACTTCCTAATCTCCTCTATCACCTTGTCCTAGCTGCTCCAGTTGGTCGTCTCTTCTTATGTAATCTCATTAACGCTTCTCTCCCCAATGTGTAGATCAACTTGATTCCCCTTATGATTTTCTCCATTTATTGTGGCCTTAACTTGCCACCCTACCCACACTCCAGTTCTACTGTCTCCTCTTGACTAAATTGTTTCTTAGTCACCTCTATTATTATTAGATTTTTCCATTTCTCCTTGTGTTGGCTCAAGTACAACTTTTCCCAGCTTGCTCTTTGGGCTGGTATACTCCTCCCATCTATCTCCAATTTGACTGCTGGATGTGCAGGGTTTTCTACTCATATCTCCGCTTCTCCCAAGGCTTCCACCTTCATACAGACGTAAGAAATCCATGTCGCCCGCTTCCTCCTTCTGCCATGCACTCCGCTGCTACCATCTTCGCTTCAACTTTTTATTGAAAATTTTGAGCAATTTCGTTGAATGCTCATCTCCTTCTATTGGGGTAGACATTAGTGTCTCTCCATTTCTTCCTCTTCTCCTTGGGTTGCTTTTGATATCTCCTCCTTCATCATGATAGTCACCACTGTTTTGTTCTTTCCGTTGTTGCATCCAAGAACAAATGTTCGCATCACTGACGACCCTGTAAACATCTCAATTTCCCAATGATCATAATTATCCTCAATTCTCCTCCTTGTGTGATGGAAGTATTCAAATTTCCATAATATCTATTAACATGGGTCCACAAACCCACATGAATCACCTCCTATCAGTACTGATTGCTAACATGAACTCACTTATGATCTCTGAGACTCTCTATACACTTCCCATTTCTTTTCTCCCCGCCCACCTCAAGTAATTTGGGAATTCTCTTTCCTTCACTTGGAATTTTAAGTGAGATTAATCATCCCATCTCATTGCCCACTTGAAATATGAACTTTCATCACTGCTCCTTTGGCAATATACGAAACCAGACTTCCACCGGTTCTCTTTCCCATTGCCTCCAATTGAAACTTGAAACGATGGAATTGATGACGGAGCGGATGGACCGATTGAGGATGGACAGGAAAGGATGGAATGGACGGAAGGAATGGATGGAAGGATGGAGGAAGGAAGGATGGAAGGAGAAAGAATGGATGGATGGATGGAAGGATGGACGGAGGATGGATGGAATCAGGATGGATGGAGATGGATGGAAGGAAATGGATGGATGGATGGAGCCGGATGGATGGAGGAAGGAAATGGATGGACAGGATGGATGGATGGAGCCGGAGGAAAGGATGGATGGACAGGAGGATGGAAGGACGGATGCGGATGGACGGAATGGACGGAAGGAAGGAATGGACGGATGGATGGACAGGAAGGAAACTGGAGGGAAGGATGGATGGATGGACAAGGATGGATGGATGGACAAAGATGGAATGGACGGAGGAATGGACGGAGGAGGAGGATGGACGGATGGACGGATGGAAAAGATGGACTGAAAGGAAGGATGGAGGAAGGAAGGATGGAGGAAGGAATGGAAAGGAATGGATGGAAATGGAAAGGAATGGCCGGATGGAAAGGACTGGATGGATGGATGGATGGAATGGAATGGACAGTGGACGGATGATCGATGAATTTGAATTCATCATCGCAATTGTGATTCCGGACGCCTCAAAAGATATTTGCAGAGAAATGAATCCAATAAAGAGACCATGTAACGAAAGGATTGAAGTAGAGCTGAGAGGGGTAAAACAAACCCTTCAATCTAGTCATGCAGTATCCACTGCACCCCCACCATCAAAAGAAATAGAGTTGGGAGATGAGCCCACCCAACTCCACAAAATAGCTGACGCAAACGGAAGCTCACCTTTGTTGCATGCAAGAAGAAAAATAATAGTCCATAGTGGCCCTTAAACAAGAACACGAGGAAGTGATAGAGGCAATGTTGAGTTGCACAACAGAAAAAGGATGACCTCCAAACCAAAGCTCTTGAAGAGCAGAGCCAGACATAGCAAGAGAAGGGAATACCTGCTCGTGATAACAAAGTTGGAGTAAAAGAAGCTACCAATGTGGAACTTCGGCCTGCGGAAGGGCTTAGAGAAAAAGGAGGAAGACCCAATGGAGCACCATGGGAAGCTGCTTGTTGAAGCCATCCAACAAATTTAACATAGAATAGTAGATCTAGAGCTGGGCAAACATTTACCGAAAATTCTATAGGACGGCGATATCAAAGAGAATCCACTACCCGGAGCGTAGTTGAGAGGATCATAGCATTAGCTTTGTAATGTAAACAACTTATCTGTAGAAGTGCACATACTTATGAGCACCTTACCGAGGACCCCGAATCCAAGGCATTGGAGTCACACCTTCAAGAAGCAAAGCAACAAGAAGCCGGCCACAAGACAGCAATGTAGCTGAAACTCCTATCAGGAGTTGAGAGGATGAAAAGGTCCCAGAACAATGCACTTCAACAAAAGATCCAAACCATACAGAGCAAAGTCACAGAAGTTACTCAGAGGCTCCAAACTAAAAAAAGAGAGGACGTTTATCAACTATTTGAGGGAATTGAAGGTTGAGGAGAAGAGATGGAACAAGTAGTAATTATAGTCAAACAATACTTGGAAGAACCTTTGAACGAGGCAGTTATTAGGAATTCACCGAGCACGGTAATCTTCCGGGCGGCAGAAGATCAAGTTGCTCTAGCCGCTGAGGATTTTGTATGGAGCTAACTATATTAGGAGTGACTGACTAGTCACGTGTGAGTGTTGGGGGATTTTTCCCTTGACCATGTTTTGAATATCCTTGGTCACTCTTGAACCCTTTTTGGGAATTCAATAGGCTATTAAAGGTGGAGCACAAGTCAAAGTAGAGATCGCAGGATCTCAGCCCCTTGTAATTTTGGGTTTTGGGCTTATGAATGGGATATAGGATGTTGGCCCATGGGGTCACCCATGTCTGTGGCCATATTTTGTAATGTAAATATATGTCTAGGCAATGTAAGAGGAGATGATATGCATAGGTGATGTTGTGCTAAGTGAAAGTGATAGTTATAAATTTTCAGGCATGCTATGTTGGACACTCAAGTGAGCTAAGTGCAGGTGGATGTAAGAATCTTGTGTAGATTGTAAGAGGATTTGTGTTGTAACCCAGCTTGAGGAAGGAGGATCAAGCGGCGCGCAAGGATATCCCTGGCCCCATGCAGGGTCCGTGGCCTCGCATGTAGATGATTTGACAAAAAAGGAAATAAAGAGAAGACGAAAGCTATGGATCGAGTCTACTAGGGTGAACCATGTATATCATGTGCTATGGTTTCCTTTGTGCATTATGGTTGTTTTTGCTATTGCTAATATGATTTATTCTTAGTACAATAATGTATGTTTAGATGTATCCGATATGATATCTTAGTGTTTGGTGATGTGAATGAGTACCAGATCTAATCTATTTTGATGTGCTTAGTGCTTGGAATGTGTTGGATCTTGTTGAATAATTCAAGGCCTCAGAATTAAGGTTTATCTACACTGTAAAAAAAGGCTAGGGATGATTTTAAGGGATAAACACTTTTAAAATGTAGAAAAACTTGGTGAATCTAATTAATCTTTGATATGCCAACTATAAAATGTTTCAGCTTAAAGTTTTGTAAAAATACTTCAAATTTCTAAGGATTTTATATAGTTTTTATAAAAATTCTGGCAATTTTTAAGGTAAAATAATTGTATCCCATAACTGGGCTTAATATTTTTTAAAATAGAGAATCTGTTTTGAAACCATAAAAATTATCCCTTTTGACTGCAATTTAGCCCCTAAAATCATCCCGAAAATGTTATATACTAAGGAATGATATAAACTGCTAAATTGATAACTTCTTTTTCCTTCTTAATTTTAATTGGGTAATTGCCAAACTATAAGAATGGGACCCAAGTGCATAACCATTCAACACCCACAATGTCACAACCTCCCATCTCGCTGGAAAATATGATATTTCATTTGGTAATGTCCAATTTGAAGATCTAACATTTTCACACTACCCACCATTGGCTATCATGATTTCCAGAAAAATTATCACATCAAAATATATAAATTGGTTTCCTGGGCAATGATGGTGAATATAGGAATAAAATTGTGGTGCTACCACTATCAACAAGGATGATGACCCTATTGTGCTTAATGTAGCCAATTATCTTGAGCATTTGCGGGTCCGAGAAGCCAGTGAGGGCATGAAAAAAAATAAGTGGGTCAACTTCCGTGGGTTAGCAGATCTTGGTGGTATTGGGAAGGAGGGTTATTAACAAGGGAAGTGTCAAGATCCCTCTGTAGAAATACCTCCAGATGCATTACAAATAGTTTTTGTTCCTTACACTTTTTCCCCGTAAAATATTTTTCATCGTAATTATAGCAGCATCCTGTGGGCTTGTGTTCAACCATTTCACCCCTCTAGTTAGTTTCCTTTGACCTTGAGGGGAGTGGAAGGGGGGTTAGGGTTAGTGGTTCGAGGGAGAGGAACAAAAGGGTTTTTTTTTTTTTGGTTTGGGATGAGATGACTTGTTGTGATTCCTTGGCCTATTTTGTAGCTTACAACCAAGTATGGGGGCAAGTCATGAGGTCTTGGGATCAAATTTCATCATTGAGACCACAGATAAATCATTCACGTAAGAACACATCTCACATGCCTTCAGCTCTAAAGGCCAAATGCTCAAAGAAATGATGAAGTCTTCCATGGTGCCTGACTGTTCAATTTGGTCAAACAACCTAGATAGTGGGTATTAGTATCAAAGTGGGCATAGAGATCAACAACAAACTAGGTCTAGGAAATATACCCCTGATGTGAATTTTTGCACCATTTCCACCATTTCCAAAGATTCGTGATCTAGATAGAGGCCAACATGGTGAAGTTTCAATAACTTCCGCCAAGCAATACCATGTAGTAAAAAATAATGTTCCATTTGAGTGGACCCAACCCGTGAGGATTGGGGAGCCATCAAATTTATTGACCTCTGCATGGGGAAGACGGGGTTCACGATGAAAAGAGCTGAAGTGAAAATGCAGAGATTGAGAGGAATCAACAACATCAGTTTGTGTTGATGAAGAAGGACCCATAGGGCGGTTCAAAAATTGATTGTAAGGAGACTGGAGGGAGGTCAATTTGTTGGCATGGTTTCAAAGAGAGGCAGAGTGTTCATGTTTATCATTGATGGAGAGATCATCATGATCAACATCTAAACAATGATGGCATGGTAAGATCAAGAGTGAAGAGAAACAATGATTGTTGGAACCCATTCAGAATTCCCGATGACTCCAAGTAGATCTGAATACATATAGGAGGAATGTGCAAAAGAGGAGAACAAATCTCAAACGTCAGACCAACGCGAGGATCGCACTACTGTTGGATCCAGAAGAATGTGCATGACATTTAAGTGAAAGGTGAAGCGGGCTTATAAAGTCCTGAAAGTAGGGGGACTGTCCATTATCAAATAAGACACATGGTGAAATATTAGAGCACAAAAAGGCTCCGTTTTAGGGTTTTGTAGATCGGGAAATCCAAAAGGAAGAGATGCTCTAACCCCTCAAACTCACAATATGCAAAATCAGATAAACATTCTTGACCGCCGGATGCACTACGTGACAAAAGGTCGCTACCGGAGTGGAAAGTCAAAGGAAGGAGGAGCTCTATCCTTTAAAATCATGAAATGCGAAACTGCGGTTCAATATGAGTCGTTGATAAAGGGAGAGCATGGGCCATTAATCTGGCTCCATTTCTGAAAGTTTCGGGAATAATCGAGAGTTGGGGTGGTCGCGAATGAAACCACCTGGTGAGAAATGTCGATATGAAATCGCGGAAACGCCCAGTTCTTGGGCCCCGCCATAACCCATGGTCACATCGATGAAGGTTTAAGGGAAGAGCTTAAACGCTAAGCTCCATTTCGGGATCGCGCAGAATCCTCTGGCGTCAAGACCCTTCACCGTGAATGCTGAAATGTGAAATTGCAAAACTTTGGCTTAGGGTGGTCACCGCATATGGTCATGTGGAGGAAGGAGCTAGTGTAGCTAGGTTCCATTTCGGGTACCAAGAGTCAAGGAGTAAAGGAGACTCACCTAAGAATCCTTGAATCATGAATCATGAAATATCTTTTTATGGATAAGCGCTTGGTCATTGTCATGGACACATGAAGGAAGGAGCTTGCAAGATGCAAGGCTCCATTTCATGATCGGGATTTGGAAGAGTCGGAGTGACTCGCAAAAAATTCAGGAAACGGAAATCGCATAGTACCCGGGTTAGTAGCCGATAGTCATCACCGGTGGTAACGAAAAGGGAAGTTACTAATTGTTAAGCCCTATTTTTGGAGATCGTGAAATGGAAAGTTGAGAAGCCTCACCATAATATATCCGAAATGAAAAATGCGAAATCACTTTTGATTAAGCCCGTGGTCACAACCAAAGGGCATATGGGGATGTTCACCTAGACCCTGCGGATTTAATCGAACGGTGCTGGTTATTTGGAATATGAACGAAAGGATACTATTTCTCTTTACACCACTATCCGGGCCATTTATCTTAGCTAAATGAATGATGGTTCTCTCAAGGTTACATTCAGTTGTTGAGGCGTTATTTCTCTAGGAGATTAGAGGTTTAACGGAAGAGGTTGGAATGCATAAAAGCGATATGCAGTGACTATGTGGGGTTAGTTTTTCTGACTGGAAAAATGAAGTAAAATGCGAGAAAAGAAAACCGTAGAATGCAGAGTGTGAGATTAAACTCAGAAATGATTAATAGAGTAGAAGTATAATGAAGCAGAGAAAATTGCAGAACAAAGGAGAAGTGGTAAGAATTTGGATATATCCGGTATCAATTCGTTATTCATTCATTTATTTATTATCATGGAGGTTGGGTGGTGCTAGGGAGGACTATGGTCCTCTGTTATTTAATTTGGTGCTTGAATACTGGAAGTTGTAGCTTCCATCTAGTTGTGGCTAGAAAAATAGGGTGGCAGGGTGGTGCTCGAAAACACAAAGTTTTATATATGCAAGTTGGTGCCTGTAAAAGTGGAAGTAGGTGCCTGAACCAATCGGCCGGGAATACCTGTGGAGTTGGTGCTTCCTTCTATTGGGTGCTAGATAAAACATAGAGTTGGTTCCTCTCAAACAAGTTGGATTTTGTAAAACAGAGGTAGTAGCCTACATTGAGTTGGTTCTCAATTATAGATGATGTACGTAATCCTAAAAGACCTGCCATCATTTTGAAGAAGAAGAATTTTCTCCCTTTATGGGTTTCCTCGTGAAAATATGTCTCTTTGTATATCTTATGTGTGACTGATGCTCATTATTTATGTTGTCCATATGTTGTATAATATTGATGGTCACTTGGAGAAAGATTAAAAATGGTTTAATAGACTTATAATTTTTTAAGCATAGTAACAATTAATTCACACCCCCCCCTCTCAGTTGTCTCAGTAATTTAAACAATTGGCATCAGAGTGGGTTCCTTTTATTTAAATAAAGATCTATAAGATTAAACATGACAAGTCATGGAGGGACTTCAACCAGTAAGCCTCCTTTGTTTGATGGAACAAATTTTTCTTTTTATAAGGTTAGAATGAGAACATACCTAATGTTCTTAGGTGATGATGTTTGGGATGTAGTAGAGACTAGATACATAAATCCTGTTGTGCTAGCTTCCAAGGATGATAATTCCATGAAGGGTCTTGGTGAGAAAATTGAAGAATCATTTTTAGTTCAGAAGATTTTAAGATCTCTGCCTGATAAATTTAATCCAAAAGTCTCTGCAATAGAAGAACTAAATGATCTTAAAACTCTGACCATTGATCAAATCCTAGGAACTCTAACTTCATATGAAATGAGAATTAGCAAAGATAAATCCATTACTAGAGAAGCATCTTTTAAAGCAGACAAGAATACTGATTTAGAATTAGATGATATTGAGGCAAACTTTTTGAGAAGGTTAAAGAAAGGATCAGGAAAATATCAAGGCAAGCTCCCTTTCAAATGTTTTAACTATGGTAAGATAGGTCATTTTGCATCTAAGTGTCCTCACCAGAAAAAGGATCAGAACTCTGATGATGAAAAGAAATACAAATTTAAGAAATATAGTAAAAAGAAAATTTTGTGTGCAAACAATGACAACTCCTCAGAAGACATAGATAGTGATTCATCTCGTGAAGACAAAGTGAATGATTTTATGCTTATGGCTATGGGAGATCTTATTGATGAACATTCAAGAGGTGAAATGGATGACGAAGAAGCTATGGTTGATATGGAAGGTGAATTAATCCGTGCTTTGGAAGAAAGTGACAAACTCAGATGTAAGAAGAGAAAACAAAACAGTTGTTGATGCAGTTTAGAATGAATGATAAAAAACCTGATGAATATTTTGCTCTACTAAAAGTGGAGTTAGAAGAGGCAAATAAAATAGAAGACACTCTGAAACAATATTTATCAAAGAATAAAGCAAGGTGTGAAGCCTTAGAAGAAGAGATAGTAAAAACTAGAAAAGAAATGGAGAAGTTTAAGGCATTGTATCACCAAAATATGTCAAGTATTAAAGCCTCAGAAGAATTAACTTCCATTCTAAATCAGCAAAGGAATCCAAAGTTGAAATTTGTCTTGGGCTATGAAGAAGGATCAAGTAGTGATCATCCAAGTAATATAGAACCCATCAAGTTTTTCAAATACACAATCATTAACAACAACCACTCTGTAGAAACAAAGAAAGAAAATCAACCACCAAGAAGGAATGAAAGAAAAATCACCAGAACCGAATCTGTAGATCAGAGAAACTACCAGCATGGAAGAAATCGACCCACTCAAAGAAGAAAATCTATTACCAGGTACAAAGGATTTTTCTATGGATATTGTTTTTTCTGTTCTAACTTTGGTCACAAAGTTATAAATTGTTCTTTAAGACTTATATATGAGCAATCAAGTTTTTCAAGGAATAATTATCTGCCACCACAAAGATTGAGATAGCCAAGCAACAAACAATCACAGATTATAAATCATGTGATGACTGGGAGAAGGACGCAGATGAAACATAACAACAGTTATGAGCATAAAAATCGTTATGATTTGTTATTCAGTGAACTTGAATGTTACAACTACCATAATTATGGACATAAAGCTGCAGACTATCAGTTAAGGAACTATAAGCCAGATCTGAATCCTGCTACTGAAAATTTCAAGGTTTGGAAGAAGAAAGAAGATGACCAGTGCAGATTAGTGTTATCAGCCCAAAGACAAAAGAATCCCTGGTATATTAACAATGGATGTTCCAAACATATGACTGGAGACAAAAGTAAGTTTCTAGCTCTAAGTGAAAACAAATCAGGGAATGTAACTTTTGGAAACGATGCACTAGGAAAAATAAAAGGTAAAGGAATGGTAAGACTGAGTAATGGAAAAGGAAAATCTCAAGATGTGTTGTTTGTAGATGGCCTGAAACATAATCTAATAAGTGTCAGTCAAGTTTGTGACAAAGGATGTGAAGTTTTTTTTACTTCTAAAGATTGTAAAATAAAGTCTTTGAATTTAGGACAACTGGCTGCAAAAGGGATAAGAATAGAAAACAATGTCTATGTGTTAAAAGAAGAAAAAAAAGAATGCCACTTAAGAAAATATGATGAAAGTTGGCTATGGAATAGGATACTTGGACACCTAAATTTTGACCATATAATCAAGCTTAGAAACAATGGGGTAGTAAAAGATCTTTCGAAGATATAAAATCCATATGACTCTATTTGTAAACCTTGCCAGATAGGAAAGCTTACTCACACTCATTTCAAATCTAAAATCTTTCCTTCAACAGAAAAACCTCTCCAATTAGTACATATGTATTTATGTGGACCATCAAGAAAAGAAGGTACGGGAAAAGAAAACTATTTTATGTTGATTATTGATGATTATTCTAGACTAATGTGGGTTTCCTTTTTGAAGTAAAAATCTGAAGAATTTGAAAAATTAAAAGTGTTTAAGGCTCCGACTGAGAATCAAATAGGAAAAATATTGAAGGCAGTAAGGTCTGATAGAGGAGGAGAGTTTATTTCATGGAACTTCAAAGAGTTATGTGATAAACATGGAATCAAACAAGAATACACTATTCCAAGAACTCCACAACAAAACAAAGTAGTTGAGAGGTAGAATAGATCAGTTCAACAGATGGCAAGATCAATGATGAATGAAAGGAATATTTCTCAGACATATTGGGTGGAAGCAATCCATGCAGTTGTTCATATCCTTAACAAAGCTCATCTCAGGCCACACAGTGATAAGACTCCTTATGAACTATGGTTTGGAAGACCTGCTCCATTCAGGCATTTTAAAGTCTTTGGAAGTAAGTGTTATATTAAGAATAATGATGAAAACATTGGCAAATATGATGACAGGGATGATGAAGGTATCTTCTTAGGTTATGCTACAAAAAGTAAAGGATACAGATGCTACAATAAGAGGCTACATAAATTGGTTGACTGTATCAACATTAAAGTTGATGAAGAAATCTCGGTCAGAAATGTAAGCAATGTTGAACCAAGCACAAAAGATATAGTTGAAGATGAAGATGAATAGGTCCAAGGATCAAAAAGAGAATAATATGAATCAAATGAAGATATGAATACTCTGACTGACACAAATCAATAGAAAGAAGCAAAATCAACTCTCAAAATTGTTAGAAAGAATCATCTTGAAAATCAGATAATTGGAGATATAAATAAAGGAGTTCAGACAAGAAGGAAATTGATTAAAGACTCAGAACAATCTCATGTTGCCTTTTAATCTACGATTTAACCTAAAAAAATTTATGAATCCAACCAACATGATGATTGGATTAGAGCTATGAATGAAGAGCTTGATCAGATTGAGAAGAACAATACTTGGGAGCTTGTTCCTAGCCCTGAAGATAAGAATGTAATAGGCTCCAAATGGGTGTTCAAGAATAAAATGAATGAAAAAGGACAAGTTGTTAGAAATAAATCCAGATTGGTCTATAAAGCGTATGCACAATTTGAAAGTCAGGATTTTGATTAAACTTTTGCACCAGTGGAAATATTGGAAGCCATTAGAATGTTTCTTGCATATTCATGTCATAAGAACTTTAAATTTTATCAGATGGATGTGAAGTCAACATTTATTAATGGATATCTAGATGAAGAAGTATATATGGAGCAACCTGAAGGATTCTCATTGAAAGATAATCCCGATTATGTTTGCAAACTGAAGAAGTCTTTATATGGACTGAAACAAGCACCATGAGCTTGGTATTATAGACTAGAAAATATTTTACAAGACAAAGGGTTCAAGAAAGGTACTATTGACAAAAATCTCTACATTAAGTCTGAAGGTGATAATTTACTAGTTGTTTTGGTTTATGTAGATGATATTTATTTTGGTTGTACTAATGAATCCTCTGTCTAGTGGTTTTATAACTCTATGCAAATAGAGTTTGAGATGTTCATGATAGGAGAGTTGTCATACTTTCTGGGTTTACAAGTAAATCAGAGTTCTGCAGCAATATTTATCTCTCAAGAAAAATATTTGAAAGAGATGTTGAAGAAATTTCAGATGGAGGATTCCTTTATTGTTAGTACACCTATGGTGGTTGGTTGCAAGCTCAGTAAATATGATATTTCACCTGATGTTGATCAAAGGACATATCGCTCGATGATAGGCAGTCTTCTATACATCCCAACATCCTGTCCTGATATAATGAAAGTTGTTGGAATGGTAGGTCATTATCAGTATGCTCCTAAACAAAGTCATTTGGTAGTTGTAACAAAGATATTCAAATAATTGAAGGGAACAATGAATTATGGTCTGTGGTATCCCAAAAATAAGAATTTTCAGTTAACTGCTTATTCAGATGCAGATTGGGTAAATTGTGTGGATGAGAGAAAGAGCACTAGTGGAGGTGCATTCCTCTTGGGTGAATCGTTGGTAGTATGGATTAGTAAGAAATAGGGACCTTATCAACTACAGAGCCAAAGTACATTGTTGTTGCTACTTGATGCACTCATATTTTATGGATGATTCAAACTCTTGCAGATTTGAAGGTAAATTATACTGATCCAATTACAATTCATTGTGATAACACTAGTGCTATTAGTGTCTCCAAGAATCATGTTCTTC
>SNQJ01S0100468.1:0-30863 GCA_010110895.2 Picea sitchensis | reverse complement strand
AGTTGGAAGCTAGACAACAACCTAGAAATCAACTCTAGCTTCCCTTGTCGAAGGTTGACATTTCTTCCTTCTCTACCCCTTACTCACTTTCAGATGCCTAGACACTATACTTCTAAGCCTTAAGTACAGACTCTCACTGTCAACCTTGCACTGTCTCTCCTGAGCTTACGATCTTGGAAACAATTCGCCTCTACGCACATTCTTTGTGCTACCTCTTCTGTGCTTTCAACTGGCTTAGTTTCTAAGGGACTTGGCCCTTCTGCGTCTTTCAACACTTCGTCTAAGTGTTGGCCTGGTGCACTCCTTGTACAGGTATTCCTCCATAGTATTCAACAACTATGTTCCTTTCTCTCCTTGAAAGGATGTAAGTGCCCTCCTGGAAAATTCTTCTCAAGCAAGCTTGGCTAAGCCTACAGAGTATTCATCAACTCTGTAAGTGTCTTATTTGACACTTCCCTTATCTATGAACTCGTAATAGAGTTCTCCTCATGAACTCTTTTCTCTCGCTCTATTCCCACCTGACATATCTCTACAAAAACTTCATTAGTTCTGCTTTCTCTCTGTTCCTTCCTCTGCACAGTCTTACCTTCAAGGTATTCAACAACATTGAGGATCCTCCCTTGAGTTAATGATTCCTCTGGTGTTCCCTCCTGGTACATTCTTTTCTGACTCCAGAGAGTTCAGATGCACACTCCTTGCACTGGCTACAGAACCTCAATTGTTATGTTGTGCACTCCTTGCACATCCTAAAGAACCTAGATTGAAATTAGAAAACTCTCAGACAGATAGTAAAATCTATCTATCACCTGCAGACCAAATTTAACATACATATACAACATACAAATGACATTCAATTTCATAAACACACATAGACAAATCATGGGTAGGAAAAATTGCTTTGTATTAATCACAAATGCTTGTAAAATGTGTTTACAAAAGCTGGACTACTACAAAGTCTCAGTTCCCTCAAGCTCTCTCTTAGAACTTCTAAGACCTCCTTAGGCCTCTCTCCATACCTGAGATCTCCCTCTCAAGTCTCCTTATTTCTTAATTAAAAAAGAGGGTTGTACGAGCTTATCCTCTTCACTGCCTTAGTGCTATAACTTTCTTTGGTACAACATTGTACTCCTACGACTACCTTCTATAAATGTATACCTAGACCTGTCTACGTCCTGGGCTTGCTACAGGAAACCATTTAAGGAAACCTCAACCACTACCTGTAAAAAGGTGTGGCCGACTCTTACATATTTACAACATGAATGATCTGTATCAGATCATATTTCAAAATTTAAAAGTGGGAGGGTCTACGCCTCTCCCTTTCTCCATTACATACTGGCGCGTTGGCGTGCTGGCGCATGTGCTGAGGTGGAGCGATGCTCCTGCATCATGCTCCCCTACTGGAAAAATCATGAGCTCCTACTCATGAGATCCTCTTCTCCAGTGTTGAAATCCACCTGGATCCCAAACTCTTCTTTGGATTTGTCCATCTGCTCCATTGCTTTGTTGTTGTTGCTGCTTCTTCATCTTCTTCTTCTTCTTCCTTGCTACTATGGTAGGTTCTATTCTATTTAGATCCCTTTTGTTGACTACTTCTGCTGACCTCAACATCAACTTCCTAATCTCCTCTATCACCTCTTCTAGTTGCTCCAGTGGCTGGCTCTTCTTATGTAATCTTCTCTATTGCACTGCCTTCTCCTCAATGGGTAGATCAACTCGATCCCCCTTATGATTTTCTCCATTTCTTGTGGCCTTAGATTGCCACCCTACTGTAGACTCCAGTTCTACTATCTCCTCTTGACTGAATTGTTTCTCAGTCACCTCTTCTGACATATTAGATTCTTCCATCTCTACTTGTGCTGGCTCAAGTACAACTTCTTCCAGTGGCTCTTGGGGCTGGTATACTCCTCCATCTATCTCCAATTTGATCTGTTGGATGTGCAGGATTTTCACTATCGCCCGTTTCTCCAAGGCTTCCAATTCTTCATACAGATCAGTAAAATCCATGCTGTCTGCTTCCTCTTCTGCTACAGACTCCAGTGCTACAGTCATCTTCGTTTCAACTTTTTGGCTGAAAATTTTGAGCAATTCTGTTGAATGTTCATCTCCTTCTATTGGGGTAGACATTAGTGTCTTCTCCATTTCTTCCTCTTCTCCTTGGGTTACTTTTGATATCTCCTCCTTCATCATGATAGTCACCACTGGTTTTGGTTCTTCTGTTGTTGCATCTGCAACAAATGTTCTGGCATCAATTGGACTATCTGGTAGGAATATCTGAATTCCCCCAATGATCATAATTATCCTCTGATCCTCCTCCTTTGTGATGGAAGTATTCAAATTCTCATCATATTCATTAACATGGTCCACAAACCCACATGAATCACCTCCTATCAGTACTGATTGCTAACATGAACTCACTTATGATCTCTTGAGACTTTCAGACAATCTCATTTCTTTCTCCCTGCCCACCTCGCAATTTGGGAATTCTCTTCTGCCCACTTGGAATTCTATGAGATTAATCGATCCCATCTCATTGCCCACTTGGAAATATGAACTTTCATCACTGCTCCTCTGGCAGTGTTCGAGACCTCCACCTGGTCTCTTTCCATTGCCCACCTGGAAACTCGAGAGTCCATTTCTACCCCCCTGGCAGTATATGAGATAAACTGACCTCATCTCATTTCCCACTTGGAAATTTGAACTTCCATCACTTCCCTCCTGGCAATCTATGAGATTATCCACTGATATCCTTCCATTGCCCACCTCACAATTTGAAAGTTCATTTCTGCCCTCCTAGTAGTTTATGAGACTTGAAACTGATCTCCCTTCCTCATCACTGAGGGTTTATCCAACTTCTGGCTCACAAATGCAAAGCAGCTCTGTCTCACTGAGGTTTTCACCATACCTCAGCCACTTCCTCAACTCTTTTTGTTGTTTTTTTGCCAACAAATTTTGAACAGGCCATTTGGCTTTCCTGGTCAGAGGCCACTCGTACCTCCAACGTACTTTTGCCTCTTGTTGCATCTTCAATGTCAGCTATTCCATTCTCACTCTTATCCGAACATGCTCCTTGTAAATTTCTACTTTTCTCTTCTGCTGGTGGTCCTTGTATTGACCACTCTTATGGCCTTCAGTATCCATCCTTTCTGTATCATCCCTCTTGGATATCTACCATTTGTTTCACACCTTGCAACCATATTTACAGAGCACCAATACTTTGTCTTCCTTCACTTGTTGTCAACAAGTAACTTTAGCTTCTGATCCCATTTGATGTTATTAGGTCATCTCCTTTCATTTTCCCTCTCTTGTTTGTTGTCTGCAAACAAAATAACGACCTCCTACTCTTTCTATTTTTTCTGAAATCTACGGACACAAATATCTTATCTAATACCACTTGATGGTATCAGACTATCTCCATCTCTTCTACCTCCCTCTGCCTACTGTCTACAGACATAAAGTGGCTCTGATACAACTTGATGCAGACCCCCTACCTCTGCCTCGGTAGGGTCTGCTGACCTCCCAGTCAAGTATTGTTCTTCTCTCTATCGAAATGAAGAAACTCTTTGATTCCCTGCCAGAATCCCATGAACAAATATCCACAGGTCCTTTTTATGAAACTCGCTCTGTGTGAACAAGCACCAAGCATGAGCTTCACCACCACGCGACCACGGGATGTGACCATGCACCTACAAAAAAAGTGTTTCAGGTCTTTGCATGTCGGGAATTCGACGTATGAGACACCCTTGACTCCCCAACTCCCAATCTCTGAAAATGGCTTACTGATTGTTAGCTCCCTCCACTCACATGACCATTCCCATGACCATAGGCTTAACCTAAACAGTGTTTCACATTTCATGACTTCAGGATTTTTGACTGTGAGTCTCTCCTGACTCCTTTCTTCATGAACTTTCGATCCCCAATGTTCCAATCGTCGATATCTTCTCTTAGTGCTAGCTCCTCTCACTAGGCCCCTCTAACTATGACGATGGAAAAACCAAGTGCCAACTCAAAAGGTATTTCAGGATTTCACGTATCGCGAATTCTCGCTTCTTCCATCTTTGACCTTTCCCTCCTATGAGTCAGTGAAAAGCTGGTCTCTCACCACGCGTCCCTCCAAATGGATGTCTTTGATGATGTCGGGGTATCCAACGACTGTGATATTTTCACAAGTTTTCACTTCCCGAACTCTCCCGACTCAGCTCTTTGACTTCTTCACTTTGTGATTCAACGAAATGATGCCCTTTGCCACGTTCCCTCCATGACAACAGAAGGTCCCAATGATTTCATAACAATCAACGGCTATGATATTTTTCGAAATGATCAACGACTGTGGTATTTTTAGAATGATCAACGACTGTGATATTTTTGCAAGTTCGTGTTTCGTGAATTCTCACGAATGGATTTTTGACTTATCCATGTTGCGAGTCAGCGAAATGTTGAACACTCACCATGCGTCCCTTCCAATGGATGGTCCCGATGATTTCATAAATTCTCTTGTGCACCTTCCTCTGGATCCAACGAATTTTGGTCCACATGCCAGATCTGATGGCTCAGATATGTTTTAATCCTGCGCTTGTTTCTCACCGTCTGGATGTGGATTTTGAAAGTCCATATCTTCTCCTTTTCAACTAATCTACAACCACTATTCTCTCCCTCCTGAGCTTCTGCCTTCTCCCAGACTTAGAAGATTTCTCATGTTTCGAAGGCTACGACCTTGGGTTATTCTATGAACCTTGTAACTTTGAGTCACATCTGCATTCTGGAAATGCTATCCATCCTAAGCTTTGGTAATGGAGTTTGACCCTAGCTCTAGATCATTCTTGCACTCTGTGTGCAAACTTTCACTGTTTCTCCTGAGCTTACGAAATTGGAAACAATTTGCCTCTACTCACACTCTTTGTGCTACCTCTTCTGATCTTTTAACTGGCTCAGTTTCTAAGGGACTTAGATCTTCTGTGTCTTTCAACACTTCATCTGAGTGTTGTCCTGGTGCACTTCTTGCACAGGTCTTCCTCTATAGTATTCAACAACTTTGTTCCTTGCTCTCCTTGAAAGGATGTAAGTTCCTTCATGGAAACTTCTGGTTCAGAATGCCTGGCTGAGCCTATAGAGTATTCATCAAATCTGTAAGTGTCTTCTCTGACACTTACCTTATGTCTGAACTCATAATAGAGTTCTCCTCATGCACTATTTTCACTCGCTTGATGCCCACCTGAGAGAGCTCTACAGAACCTTGATTAGTTCTGCTTTCACTCCGTGCCTTCCTCCACACAGTCTTACCTTCAAGGTATTCAACAAACTTGAGCCTCCTCCCTTGATTTAATGATTCCTCTGGTGTAACCTCCTGTCACGTTATTTTATGACTCCACAGATTTCATATGCACACTCCTTGTGCTGGATACAGAACCTCAATTGTTATGTTGTGCACTCCTTGCATAGCCTAAAGAACCCAGACTAAAATAAAAAAACTCTTAGACAAATAGTAGAATATATCTATCACCTACAGACGAAATCTAACATACATCTACAACATACAAATGGCATTCAATTTCATAAACACACAGACAAATCATGGGCAGGAAAAAATTCTTTGTATTAGTCTCAAATGCATGTACAATGTGTTTACAAAAAATAGACTTCTACAGAGTCTTAGTTCCCTCAAGCTCTCTCTCAGAAATTTTAAGACCTCCTTAGGCCTCTCTCCCTAACTGATATCTCCCTCTCAAGTTTCCTTCTTTCCTAATTACAAAAGAGGTCTCTATGAGCTTATTTGCTTCACTGCCTTAGTTCTATCGCTTTCTCTGCTACAACATTGTACTCCTACAACTACCTTCTATAAATGTATACCCAGACCTGTCTACATCTTGGGATTTCTGCAGGAGACCATTTAAGGAAACCTCAACCACCACTTGTACAAAGGCATGGCCGACTCTTACAACTTTACAACCTGAATGATCCGTATCAGATCATATTTCAAAATTTAAAAGTGGGAGGCTCGACGCCTCTCCCTTTCTCCATTGCATGCTAATGCATTTGTGTGATGGCGCATGTGATGAGGTGGAGTGATGCTCCTAGTGCATCATGATGATGAAGTAGACAAAGAAAAGAACAATGGAGAAGAAGAAAATCATAAGCATGGTGAAGTAACACCTCCATAGAATCCCCCTGATGATGCAAAGCCAACTAACAAAAGAAAGGTTTCTCCCACAAAACCCACATTGCGGAAGAATTCAAAATATAGTAAGACCAAGATGCATACTATGCTCATGATCGATGAATTTGAATTCATCATCGCAGCTGTATCGGACGCCTCAAAAGATATTTGCAGAGAAATGAATCCAATAAAGAGACCATGTACGAAAGGATTGAAGTAGAGTTGAGAGGGGTACGAAAAGCCTTTCACTCCAGCCACACAGTGTCCATTGCGCACACACCATCAAAAGAAATAGAGTTGGGAGATGAGCCTACCCAACTCCACATAATAGATGATGCAAATGAAGCTCACCTTTGTTGTGCACAGGAAGAAAAATAATAGTCCATAGTGGCCCTTAAACAAGAACACGAGGAAGTGATAGAGTAATGTTGAGTTGCACAACAGGAAAAGGATGACCTACAAACAAAGTTTGAAGAGGAGAGAGCGCAGATATAGCAAGAGAAGGAATAATTGCTCGCATAACAGGTTGGAGTAAAAGAAGCAGTCAACAGAGAACTTCGCTCTGTGAAGGGCTTAGAGAAAAAGGAGGAAGACCCAGTGGAGCACCATGTAGCGAAGCTTGTTGAAGCCATCCAACAAATTTAACATAGAATAGTAGATCTAGAGCTACAAACATTACCGAGTACTCTATAGGACGTGCGATACCAAAGAGAATCCACTACCTGGAGCGTAGTTGAGAGGATCAGAGCATTAGCTTTGTAATGTAAACAACTTATCTGTAGAAGTGCACATACTTATGAGCGACTTACTAAGGACCCTGAACTTAAGGCATTGGAGTCACACCTTCAAGAGGAAAAGCAACAAGAAGCGACAGTACAGGCACAGTTGAAACTTCTATCAGTAGTTGAGTGGATGAAAAGGTCCCAGGAACAATGCACTTCTCAACAAAAGATCCAAACCATACAGAGCAAAGTCATGGAAGTGACTTAGAGGCTCCAACCAGTAGAGGACGAAGCTTGTCAACTATTTGAGGGAATTGAAGGTTGAGGAGAAGAGATGGAACAAGTAGTAATTATAGTCAAACAATACTTGGAAGAACCTTTGAACGAGGCAGTTATTAGGAATTCACCGAGCACGAGGCCCTGGCGAAGCAGAAGATCGAAGTTGCTCTAGCCAGGTTGGAGGATTTTGTGGCGGAGCTAACTATATTAGAGTGACTCGGGACGAGTCACAGGTGAGTGTTGGGGGGATTTTTTCCCTTGACCAAGTTTTGAATATCCTTGGTCACTCTTGAACCCTTTTTGGGAATTCAATAGGCTATCAAAGGTGGAGCACAAGTCAAAGTAGAGATCGCGGGATCTCAGCCCCCTTTTAGGGATTTTTGGGTTTTGGGCTTATGTAATGGATATGGGGATGTTGGCCCATGGGTTTACCCATGTCTAGGCCATTTTGTAATGTATAAATATATGTCTAGGCAATGTAAGAGGAGACAGTATGTGCATAGGTGTGATGTTGTGCTAAGTGAAAGTGATAGTTATAAATTCTTTGTGCATGCTATGTTGGACACTGGCAGAGCTAAGTGCAAGTGGATGTAAGAATCTTGTGTAGATTGTAAGAGGGATTTGTGTTGTAACCTAGCTTGAGGAAGGAGGATCTTGCGAAGTGCGTGCAGATATCCCGTCCTATGCAGAGTAGGGTCTGGTGGCTCTGTGCATGTAGATGATTGACAAAAGGAAATAAAGAGAAGACGAGTTGGTGGACGTAGCCCCAGACTAGGGGTGAACCATGTATATCATGTGTTATGGTTTCTTTGTGCATTATGGTTGTTTTATTGCTAATATGATTTATTCTTAGTACAATAATGTATGTTTAGATGTATCTGCTATGATATCTTAGTGCTTGGTGATGTGAATGAGTACCAGATCTGGCCTATTTTGATGTGCTTAGTGCTTGAATGTGTTGGATCTTGTTGAATACTGCGCTTCTCTGTAATTAAGGTTTATCTACACTGTAAAAAAAGGCTAGGGATGATTTTAAGGATGGAAATTTATTTTTAAATGTAGAAAACTTGGCGAATCTTACTAATCCTTGATATGCCAACTATAAATGTTTGGCGAAAGTTTTGTAAAAATACTCAAATTTCTAAGGATTTTATATAGTTTTTATAAAATTTTGGCAATTTTTAAGGTAAAATAATTGTATCCTATAGAATCTGGGCGAATATTTTTTAAAATAGAGAATCTTGTTTTTTGAAAAACCATGGAAAATTATCCCTTGAGTGAAATTTAGCCCCTAAAATCATCCCTGAAAAATGCTATATACTAAGGAATGATATAAACTGCTAAATTGATACTTTTTTCCTTCTTGTTGCAATTGCATGGTTAAAATCCATAAGAATGGGACCCGAAGTGCATAACCATTCAACACCTAGCACAATGTCACAACCTCCCATCTCAGTGGAAAACATATGATATTTCATTTGGTAATGTCCAATTTGAAGACGAACATTTTCACACTACCCACCATTGGCTATCATGATTTGAAAATTATTGACATCAAAAATATATAAATTGGTTTCCTGGGCAATGTGATGAGGAATAAAATTGTGGGTGCTACCACTATCAACAAGGATGATGACCTTATTGTGCTTAATGTAGCCAATTATCTTGAGCATTTGCGGGTCCGAGAAGCCAGTGAGGGCATGCAAGGAAATAAGTGGGTCAACTTCTGGTGGGTTAGCAGGATCTTGGGTGGTATTGGGAAGGGAGGGTTATTTAACAAGGGGAAGTGTCACATCCTCTTCAGGAACATCTTCTGAGATGGCCATAAATAGTTTTTGTTCCTTACACTTGTGCCCCAGAAAATATTTTTCATCAGAATTATAGCAAAGACCCTTCAGTTTGTGTTCAACCATTTCACCCCTAGTTAGTTTCTAGACCTTGATGGGAGTAACAGGGGGGTTAGGATTAGTGGGTCAAGGGAGAGGAACAAAAGGGGTTTTTTTGTTCTGGTAAAAAACAACTTGTTGGGACTATTTATCACTTTTAGTAGCTTCTAATCAAGTGGGAGAGCAGGCCATGAGAACTTGGGATCAAATTTCATCATTGAGACCACAGATAAATCATTCACAGAAGAACGCATCTAACATGCCCTCTGTTCTAAAGGCCAAATGCTCAAAAGAAATGATGAAGTCTTCCATGGTGCCTGACTGTTTCAACTTGGTCAAACAACCTAGATAGTGGGTATTAGTATCAAAGTGGGCATAGAGATCAACAACAAACTAGGTCTAGGAAATATACCCCTCACGTGAATTTTTGCACCATTTCCACCATTTCCAGCATTCAGGATCTAGATAGAGGCCAACATGGTGAAGTTTGGCCAACTCGCCAGTAATACCATGCAAAGAAAAATAATGCTCCATTTGAGTGACCCAACCTGTAGGATTAGAGCCATCAAATTTATTGACCTCTATGCAGGGAAGATGGGGTTCACGATGAAAGGATTTGGAGTGAAAATTTGGAAACTGAGAGGAATCAACATAATCAGGTTGTGTTAATGAAGAAGGACCCATAGGGCGGTTCAAAAATTGATTGTAAGGAGACTGGAGGGAGGTCAATTTGTTGGCATGGTTTCAGAGAGAGGCAGAGTGTTCATGTTTATCATTGATGGAGAGATCATCATGATCAACATCGCAACAATGATGGCATGGTAAGATCAAGAGTGAAGAGAAACAATGATTGTTGGATCACCCATTCAAAGTTCTCGATGACTGTTAGATCTTAATACAGACAAGAGGAATGTGCAAAAGAGGAGAACAAATCTCAAACGTCGGATCTGAACGTGAGGATCGACCATTGTTGGATCTAGAAGAAGGAGAACGATATTTAAGTGAAAGGAGAAGCGGGTGTACAAAGTCCCGAAAGCAGGGGGACTGTCCATTATCAAATAAGACACATGGTGAAATATTAGAGCACAAAAAAGGCTCCGTTTTAGGGTTTTGTAGATCGGGAAATCCAAAGGAAGGAGGTGCTCTAACCCCTCGAACTTGTGATATGCAAAATCGAGATAAACATTCTTGACTGTTGGATGCAGACTACATGTGACAAAAGGTCAGGTTTTCGCTGAGTGGAAAGTCAAAGGAAGGAGGAGCTCTATCCTTTAAAATCATGAAATGCGAAACTGTGGTTCAATATGAGTCGTTGATAAAGGGAGAGCATGGGCCATTAATATGGCTCCATTTCAGAGTTTCGAATACTGAGAGTTGGGGGAGTCAAGGATTCAACTCACGGTAGAAATGTCGATATGTGAAATCGTGAAACGCTCTAGTGCTTGGACCCTGGTCATAACTTATGGTCACATCGATGAAGGCTTAAGGGAAGGAGCTAATTGCTAAGCTCCATTTCGGGGATCGCAACTTGGAGTGTCAAGACCCTTCATCACAGGAATGATGAAATGTGAAATTGCAAAATGCCTTTTGGCGTAGGCTGTGGTCACCGCCGATGGTCATGTGAGGGGAAGGAGCTAGCGTAGCTAGGTTCCATTTCGGGTACCAAGAGTCAAGGAGTAAAGGAGACTCACGGCAGAATCCCTGAATCATGAATCATGAAAGATCTTTATGGATAAGCGCTTGGTCATTGTCGTGGACACATGAAGGAAGGAGCTTGCAAGATGCAAGGCTCCATTTTGTGATCAGGATTTGGAAGAGTCAGAGTGACTCGCAACAAAATTTGTGAAACGTGAAATTGCATAGTACCTGTTAGTGTAGCCGATAGTCATCGCTGATGGTCACGAAAATGAAAGGTACTAATTGCTAATCCCTATTTTTCGGAGATCATGACATGGAAAGTTGAGAAGCCTCACCATAATATATCCGAAATGGGAAATGCGAAATCACTTTCTGATTAGCCTGTGGTCACAACCAGTGGACAGATGGGATAAACACGAGACCCTGTGGATTTAATCCAACGGTGCTGGTTATTTGGAATATGAACGAAAGGATACTATTTCTCTTTACAATTAATTATCCAGTTACGATTCAGTTAGCTAAAATGAATGATGGTTCTCGGGCGGTTGGCGATTCAGTTGTTGAGGCGTTATTTCTCTAGGAGATTAGAGGTTTAACGGAAGAGGTTGGAATGCATAAAAGCGATATGCAGTGACTATGTGGGGTTAGTTTAACGGAAGAGGTTGGAATGCATAAAAGCGATATGCAGTGACTATGTGGGGTTAGTTTTTCTGACTGGAAAAATGAAGTAAAATGCGAGAAAAGAAAACCGTAGAATGCAGAGTGTGAGATTAAACTCAGAAATGATTAATAGAGTAGAAGTATAATGAAGCAGAGAATAATTGCGAACATAGGAGAGGTGGTAATAATTGATATATCTGTACTAATTGTTATTCATTCATTTATTTTATTATCATGGAGGTTTGAAAGTAGGAGGACTATGGTCCTCTGATATCCAAGTTGATGCTGAATATTGGAAGTTGTAGCTCCATCTAGTTGCATCCAGAAAATAGGTGTATGTGGTGGTGCTCTCGAAACACATAGTTTTTATATATGCAAGTTGGTGCCTGTAAAAGTGGAAGTAGGTGCTTCCATCCAATCGGTGTTGGAACATATAGGGAGTTGGTTCTTTGTTCTAGTTGGTGTTAGAGAAAACATAGAGTTGGTTCTCTTCAAACAAGTTGGATTTTGTAAAATGTAGGTAGTAGCCTCACATTGAGTTGGTTCTCACTCAGATGATGTACGTAACTTAAAAGATCAGCTTATCATTTTGAAGAAGAAGAATTTTTCTCCCTTTATGGGTTTCTCGTGAAATATGTCTTTGTATATCTTATGTGTGAATGAAGCTCATTATTTATGTTGTACATATGTTGTAGGGTCATTATTGATGTTCACTTGATGAAAGTTTTAAAATGGTTTAATAGACTTATAATTTTTAAGCATAGTAACAATTAATTCACACCCCTCTCAGCTTTGTCTCAAGAATTTAAACAATTGGCACTGAGTGGGTTCCTTTTATTTAAAGAAAGATCTATAAGATTAAACATGAAAAGCCATGGAGGACGTCAACCAAGAAGCCTCCTTTGTTTGATGGAACAAATTTTTCTTTTTATAAGGTTAGAATGAGAACATACCTAATGTTCTTAGGTGATGATGTTTGGGATGTAATAGAGAATGGATATAACTCAAGCAGTTAGCTTCCAAGGATGATAATTCCATGAAGGGTCTTGGTGAGAAAATTGAAGAATCATTTTAGTTCAAGATTTTAAGATCTCTACCGGATAAATTTAATCCAAAGTCTCTGCAATAGAAGAACTAAAATGATCTTAAAACACTCATTGATCAAATCTTAGGAACTCTAACTTCATATGAAATGAGAATTAGCAAAGATAAATCCACACAGAGAAGCATCTTTTAAAGCATAAGAATCCTGATTTAGAATTAGATGATATTGAGGCAAACTTTTGAGAAGGTTAAAGAAAGGGATCGAAAATATCAAGGCAAGCTCCTTTCAAATGTTTCCAATCTATGGTAAGATAGGTCATTTTGCATCAAGGTCCTCACCGTAAAAGGATCAGAACTTGGATGATGAAAAGAAATACAAATTTGTGTTTAAAATATAGTAAAAGAAAATTTTGTGTGCAAACAATGAAAACTCCTCGTATGACATATAGATAGTGATTCCTCAGAAGACAAAGTGAATGATTTTATGCTTATGGCTATGGGAGATCTTATTGATGAACATTCAAGAGGTGAAATGGATGACGAAGAAGCTATGTTGATATGGAAGGTGAATTAATCAGTTCTTTGGAAGAAAGTGACAAACTCAGATGTAAGAAGAAAAAAAACAGCTTTGTTGGATGCAGCTTAGAATGAATGATAAAACCCGATGAATATTTTGCTCTGCTAAAAGTAGAAATAGAAGAGGCAAATAAAATAGAAGACACTCCTAAACAATATTTATCAAAGAATAAAGCAAGGTGTGAAGCCTTAGAAGAAGAGATAGTAAAACTAGAAAAGAAATGAGAAGTTTAAGGCATTGTATCACCAAACATGTCAAGCATTAAAGCCTCGTAAGAATTAACTTCCATTCTAAATCGTACAAAGGAATCCAAAGTTGAAATTTGTCTTGGGATATGAAGAAGGATCATGAAAGTGATCATCCAAGCAACAATGAATCCATCAAGTTTTTCAAATACACAATCATTAACAACAACCAATTCTAGAGAAACAAAGAAAGAAAATCAAACTACCAAGAAGGAATGAAAGAAAATCACTGTAACCTAATCTCAGATCGAAACTACCAAAGATGGGAAGAAATCACTCCACTCAAAGAAGAAAATTCCATTACGTACAAGATGATTTTTCATGGATATTGTTTTTCTCAACTGGTCACAAAGTTATAAATTGTTCTCTAAGATTCTATATGAGCACTCAAGTTTTTCAAGGAATAATTATCCGCCACCACAAAGATTGAGATAGCCAAGTTAACAAACAATCACGATTATAAATCATGTGATGACTTCCGGAGAAGGACGCAGATGAAACATAACAACAGCCAGGAGCATAAAATCATGATTTGTTATTCAGTGAACTTGAATGTTACAACTACCATAAATATGGACACATAAAGTCACAGACTATCAAGCATGAACTATACGATCTCGAATCCCCAAGCATCGAAAAATTTCAAGGTTTGAAGAAGAAAGATGACTGTTACATTAGTGTTATCACCTAAAGACAAAAGAAGAATCCCTTGCATATTAACAACAATGGATGTTCCAAAACATAAGGACCTGGAGACAAAGTAGTTTTATTTAAGTGAAAACAAATCAGGAATGTAACTTTGGAAACGATGCACCAGGAAAATAAAGGCAAAGGAATGGTAAGACTGAGTAATGGAAAAGGAAAATCTCAAGATGTTGTACTTGTAGATGGGTCTCAACATAATCTGCTTAGTGTCAACCAAGTTTGTGACAAAGGATGTGGAAGTTTACTTCTAAAGATTGTAAAATAAAAGCTTTGAATCTCTAGGACAATCATCAAAAAGGATAAGAATAGAAAACAATGTCTATGTGTTAAAAGAAGAAAAAAAGAATGTTACTTAAGAAAATATGATCAAAAGTTAATATGGAATAGGAGATTTGGACACCTAAATTTTGACCATATAATCAAGCTTAGAAACAACGGGTAGTAAAGACCAAGATATAAAATCCATATGACTCTATTTGTAAACTCCTACGACAGGAAAGCTTACTCACACTCATTTCAAATCTAAAATCTTTCCTTCAACAGAAAGACCTCTCCAATTAGTACATATGCATTTATGTGGACCATCACATAGCTGCAATGAAAAGAAAACTATTTTATGTTGGATTATTGATGATTATTCTAGACTAATGTGGGTTTCATTTGAAACAAAAATCTGAAGAATTTGAAAAATTAAAAGTGCTTAAGGTTCACCGAGAATCAAATAGGAAAAATATTTGAAGGCGAAGGTCCGATAGAGGAGGAGAGTTTATTCTCATGGAACTTCAAAGAGTTAGTGATAAACATGGAATCAACCAAGAATACACTATTCCAAGAACTCCACAAAAAAAGTAGTTTAGAGGTAGAATAGATCAGTTCAACAGATGATAAGATCAATGATGAATGAAAGAATATTGCTCAGACATATTGGGTGAAGCAATCCATGCATTGTTCATATCCTTAACAAAGCTCATCTCAAAGCCACACAGTTGATAAGAGACTCTTTATGAACTATGAATAAAGACCTTCCCATTCCGTGCATTTTAAAGTCTTTGGAAGGCATATTGTTAGTCAATGGATGAAACATTGGCAAATATGATGATGGAGATGGTGAAGGTATCTTCTTATGTTATGATACAAAAAGTAAAGGATACAGATGCTACAATAAGAGGCTACATAAATTGTTGACTGACAACATTAAAGTTGATGAAGAAATCTCGGTCAGAAATGTAAGAAGTGTTGATCCAAGCACAAAAGATATAGCTGAAGATGAAGATGAATAGGTCCAAGGATCAAAAAGAGAATATGAATCAAATGAGACATGAATAATTGACCACACAAATCAGCAGAAAGAAGCAAAAACACCACTCAAAATTATTAGAAAGAATCCTCCTGAAATCGAGTAAATTGGAGATATAAATAAAGGAGTCTGCATGAAGGAAATTGATTAAAGACTCAACTTATGTTGCCTTTTAATCCACGATTTAATTAAAAATTTATGAACTAACCAACATGAGATTGTTTTAGAGCTATGAATGAAGAGCTCTGACTGACGAGAAGAATACCGTTTGGGAGCTTGTACTTAGACTCGAAGATAAGAATGTAATATATTCCAATGGGTGTTCAAGAATAAATGAATGAAAAGGACAAGTTGGTAGAAATAAAACCAGATTGGTCTACAAAGGATATTCACAAGTGGAATGTCAGGACTTTGATTAAACTTTGGCACCGCTGGAAACATTGAAGCCATTAGAATACTTTTGCATATTCATGTCATAAGAACTTAAATGTTTATCGTGATGGATGTGAAGTCAACATTTATTAATGGATATCTAGAGGATGAGCATTTCATATATGGAAAGCAACCTGGCTGATTCCTATTGAAAAGATAATCCCATTATAAGTTTGCAAACCTAAGAAGTCTCTTTATATGGACTGGAACAAGCACCACAAGGACAGACAGACTAGAAAATATTTTACAAGACAAAGGGTTCAAGAAAGGTACTATTGACAAAAATCTCTACATTAAGTCTGAAGGAGATAATTTACTAGTTGTTTTGGTTTATGTAGATGATATTTATTTTGGTTGTAATTATAATGAATCATCTGTTTAGTGGTTTTATAACTCTATGCAAATAATAGAGTTTGAGATGTTCATGATAGGAGAGCTGTCATACTTTCTGGGTTTAAGGCAAATCGAAGTTCCTCGCAGCACATTTATCCTTCAAGAAAAAATATTTGAAAGAGATGTTGGAAAAATTTCTCGATGGAAGATTCCTCTTTTTTTAGTACACCTATGGTGGTTGGTCGCAAGCCCAAGAATATGATATTTCACCCGATGTTGATCAAAATGGACATATCATTTCGATGATAGGGCAGTTTTCAGACATCACAACATCCCGCCATGATATAATGCAAGTTTGTTGGAATGGTAGGTCGTTTTTCAGTATGCTCCTAAACAAAGCCATTTGGTATTGTAACAAAGATATTCAAATAATTGAAGGGAACAATGAATTATGGTCTTTGGTATCCCAGAAATCAAAGTTTTTAGTTGACTGCTTATTCAGATGTGATTGGGCAAATTGTGTGGATGAGAGAAAGAGCACCAGTGGAGGCATATCTCCTGGGTGAATCGTTGGTAGTATGGATTAGTAAGAAATAGGGATCCTTTATCAACTACAGAGGTAAAGTACATTGTTGTTGCTACTTGATGCACTCATATTTTGATGATTCAAACTCTTGCAGATTTGAAGGTAACTATAATCGATCCAATTACAATTGATTGGGATAACACTAGTGCCATTAGTGTTCCAAGAATCATGTTCTTCGTTCCAAGATTCAAGTATATCCCAATAAAATACAATTTTCAGAGAACAAGTTACAAATAGAGTTGTTCAACCAAATTATATTCCTTCCAATCTAATGTAGACAGTTGATATCTTTACTAAACCATTAGCAACGACACCTTGATATCTTTGTCAAAAGTTGGGGTTATAACTTCCTTTGTCTAATATATATTCACCGGTCAGGGAGTACTTATTGAATATATGTTGTATTTCTAAGTTGATCATAGTTGACAAGGGGAGTATGTACCGCAACAACTCAAGGGGAACATGTTCTCTTTGACATTGATGCTGCTGGGAGAAAGTGTGGTAATTTCAGGGATGCTACAATGGTATAGTTGATGATATTCAAGGGCTCTCTACATCAATGAAAAAGGGGATATTGTTTGCATGGTTTCAGACAGAGGCAGAGGTGTGTGTTTGTCATTGATGGTGATATCAACACAATCAACAGGACAAATGATGATGCAGCATGGTAAGATCACTGAAGAGAAATAATGATCGCGGATCACCCATTCAGAGTTCCCGATGACCATCATATCTAAATCCAGACAAGAGGAAATATGCAAAAGAGGAGAACAACTGCATGTCGAATCTGAATGTGAGATCGACTCATCGCTGGATCCAGAAGAACGAGCACAATCTTTAAGTGCAAGGAGAAGCTGGTTTACAAAGTCCCAAAAGAAGGGGGACCATCCATCATCAAATAATACACGCGGTGAAAGATCAGAAAGCATGACAAAAGATCTATCGTGGTTTCACAGATCGAAATCCAAAGGAAGCTGAGGTGCTCTAATCCCCTCAAACTCGAGCAGAGAAATCACGATAAAAAATCCCCGACTCATTGGATGCATACTACACCGAGAGGTCATCTTTCACGGAGCGGAAAGTCAAAGGAAGGAGGAGCCCTATCCTTTGAAATCACGAAACATGAAACCATGGTCTAACTGAGCCGCCATTGATCAAGGGAGAGCATGGATCGTTGATCCGGCTCCATTTCATAGTTTCACGAATAATCTGAGTTTGAGGAGCTCGAAGGGTATTGAAACTCACGGTAGAAACTTTGATATGTGAAATTTTGAAACACTCTCGTGCTTGGCCCCCTAGTAATAAATTATGGTCATACCGACGGCTTAAGGGAAGGATACACTGATAGTTAAATTTCGTGGACTTAAACTGATAGAGTCGATACCCTTCATCACAAGAATGCCGAATGCGAAATTGGCGAAACACCTTTACGTACGCTGTGGTCACTGCCGGTGGTTATGTGAGGGGAGGTAGCTAGCATAGGATCCATTTGGGGTACCGTGATTATGAGTAAAGGAGGATTCATGGCGTAATCCATGTGAATTGCGGAATTGTTTAAAGTTCTTTAGCGGATAAGCATTCTGTCATCACATGGGCACGGAAGGAAGCTGAGCTCTGCAAGATGCAAGGCTCCATTTCATGATTGGGAGTTGGAAGAGTCGTGAGTGAACTCACAAAATCATGAAACATGAAATTGCATAGCACCTATTTGTGTAACCTTTGGTCATCATCGGTGGTCATGAGAAGGGAAGGTACTAATTGCTAAGCCCTATTTCGTAGATCACGACATGGAAAGTCGAGAAGCCCCACCACAAGATATTCAAAATGCTAAATGAAATCACTGACATTCCAGGGTCCAAGGAACATGGGATAATTGTGAGACCCTATGGATTTAATCCAATGAAAAGTCGCTATTTGGAATCTGATCTAAGGGCTTATGTTTCTCTTTACGATTAATTGAGAATACAATCAGCTTAATGAATTGAATGATGGTTCTCGATGGTTGGCGACGAAGGCCGAGGCATTATTTCCTAGGATATTTGGAGGTCTAATGTAATATGCTGGAATTCATAAAGATATGCAAAGGATCAGATAGTTAGTTGTTCCATTGAAAAATGAAGTAAACCGGGAGAAAATAAAACCAGAGAATGCATAGTGTGAGATTAAAATCAGAAATGATAAACATAAGATGAACAGAGAAGAAGTATAATGAAGCATAGAATAATTGCGCAATGCAGGAGAAGTGGTAAGAATTGATATATCCGTGACTTCCATTGTTATTCATTCACGTATTGATTATCGTGGGGGTGGTGGTGATAGATACCCAGGGTCCTTTGATATTCAAGTTGTTGTTTGAATATTGGAAGTTGTAGCTCCATCTAGTTGTGGCTAGAAAACAGGTGGTAGGTGGTGCTTGGGAAAACACAAAGTTTTTGTATGCAAGTTGGTGCTTGTATAAGTGGAAGAGGTGCTTCCATCCATTTGGTGCTAGAACACCTGTAGCGCTGGTTCTTCCTTCTAGTGGGTGCTAGAGAAAACAGAGAGTTGGTGCTCAAGCAATGGATATTGTAAAACATAGGTAGCAGCGTCACATTGAGCTGGTGCTCAATTATAGATGCTGCACAGAACTTAAAAGACTGCCTATCATTTCGAAGAAGTAGAGTTTTTCTCCCTTTATGGGATTCCTTGTGAAAATATGTCTCTGCATATATTATGTGTGATTCATGCTCATTATTTATGTTTTCCATATGTTTTATAATATTGATGGTCACTTGAGAAAGATTAAAAATGGTTTAATAGACTTATAATTTTTTAAGCAATGTTTAACACTGATTCAATTCCCCCCTCTTAGTTGTTCCGCACTTCAAATATAGTTGGGTTGTGAGGTTGGCTTTCAAGCTGTCATTGTGGGAATTGGTGGAATCCATCTGATATGTGAGATGTGAGATGTGATATGGAGACATGGGCTTGATTGAAAGAATTTTTGAGATCTTGGTTGTGAGTGGTATCCATTTGGAGAGGGGAAGTGCAGGTATGGAAAAATATGGTGGGTGGACTACAAAAACACTTAGAAGTGATAGGTACCACAAGGATCGAGGCAAAGAGGGGAATAAAATGAGAGAGAAATGGAGAGAGAAAAAAAAAAAAAAAAAAAAAAAATGATTAAAATGAAGGGTATGACGCTGATCAGGGAGAAAAGTGGAATCTAATGGATTAGGTCCCAAATAATGTACACGGGTGGGGACACATACTTTTTTACTTCTATTACCCCAGAAGTTATATCTCCATCCCCGAGAATATTGCGCAGCGACAAATGCCCAAATGCCATGAAGAAATGTGTAGTAATTTCGCAGCCCAAAAGCAAAGATATTGCAGCACAAAAATGGATCTATTGGTTCTATTTTGTTTTCTTCCCAAGGTTTAGGTATTCAAGGTGATGACCTAAGTAATTTTAGAAGAGATTCAAGAAAGGTGTAGACTCGAGAACTCAATTAGAAGCTGCACAAACATCCAACAAATATCATGACATGTTTCAAACCCAAGGCGCATACTCATATGCTTTGGATGATCAAGATTTAGTAGGATATGGCCGCCATAAGATACACCATGGATCCATAATTGTATTGATAAAAGAGAGCAGCCACCAAAGATAAATGTGGATCTATACACCGATGACACAGAATGATCGCAGACACGAAGAATACACAGTGGATCCACGAGGTGACAAGACATAGCCATGACCAATACAAAGTGGATATATGTAATGATATGTGTTCTTGTCCAATATAGAAAATCCTTCGCAGCCTGAGCCAAGTATATATCAAAGTGATGGCTCAACCTAGAGTCTTCTTACCAATCCCACGCGTACCCATCTCTAACCATGCTTAATAGATGTTTTGATCACGAATATTTATGGTAAAAACCACTCTGATTACCGCCGATGATGTAAACCGCTAACAAGCACGAGATCACCATTACCGCCAACGATTCCTGCTGGTACCTTTAGTACATTCCAACGATTGTGAATAAATGAGTTGAGTTTGAGAATTTTTGGAATCATCTGATTAGAGGTCACTGATGTAAACCTACTATCAAAAATGAGGAGGCCTGCCATTGAGGAACGCAAAATTCCAGGCAATTAACCTGGTTTCTAAGTCCAATTCCCCGGATAATGTGGTTGAAGTCGACAGAAAGACTCACATTGGCTGAGGGACTTAATGTATCCCATCAATCACCACACGCAAATGCAGACAGATGTAATTGCAGAACAAACGACATGGACTGACACAGTTTTGAGGCAAGATATTTGGGATGACGGGACTCGAGCGATACTTCCCTTTGGAACACTGAGGCACAACAGCTAAACATGACATTGACCAAAACTGTGCAATGGGTTCCTTGACTTGCGTCGGGTGACTCAAAATAGTGAAAGGAAACTCAAAGGATTGGCTCAAGAGGTTCAAAGGGATTGCGATATGTGCAAGCGACAAAGTGCCGCTACTCAGGGGTGACTCTAAGAAATGCTAGGTGATGTCCTCAAGAGACTGCCATTTGCTCCTTTCAATTCTTTTCCCCATCCAGATAGATGAGTAATCTTTTTTATTTAACGAGCTCGGTGGAGGATAAACATGCCATGCCCGACATAACTCACCTTTGCAAGTCTTCCTTTGTTTAACTAACCTAAGAAGTAAGGGTTCGCTCTATATGGGTCTCATTACCGTGTGATTTGAACGAGTCCAAAGGCGTAAAACTGGTTTTTCAGGATTATAGAGTTTGAAAACACTTAAAAGAGAACTCTACCTTTTCGCATGCGTCCAACCAGACCTAAAAAGGGTTAAACTATTGCTCGCAAGACGCCCTTCCTGACCTTTTAACGAAAGGGAAAAGAAAGCAAGATCACTCGAAAATCTTTCATATTTAGAGAGTCTGAAAAGGGTTTAAAGGAGACTCTGTGTTCCTTTTCGTACCAGACCGTGACACGGAGTCCTAAAAAGTGATAAAATTTTACTTGGCTACATTCTCATGTATTTACGAGCACGAAAGAACAAAGACTAAGCTCAGATGCCCTTATCTTGAAAGTCAGTGACTTCCACCTGTAATGATCATCAGCTACCGAGACATGCCCCCAAGCTTCAATTCATCTTCACCGGCCTTTGAGGTTGTCGCTCAATTGCATAGATGGAGAAAAAGGATACGGTGGATGAAAATGAAGGTTCAAAAATGAGACCTTATGAAAGACTCGACTCGACATCTGCATTTAGGATCGGGCGAAAGACTCAACTTGAAGGGAGAGGTGACTGTTTCATTTTTAACGAGCTTGACATGTGAAAAGAACTATGCCAAGGTTCCGTGCGCGATCCTGCATTGTTGTTTCATTTTTAACGAGCTTACATAGAGGAAAACTATGCTCGTGATGTCCCCAACATGAAAGCTAGTGGCCTTCGTTTACTTTTTAACGAGCTTGCCACAGGGGAGAGAAACTATGCTCGTGATGTCCCCAACATGAAAGCCAGCGCCTCGCTTCATTTTTAACGGCTTGCCAGCTGCAGAAGAGAAATCGGCTCGCGGGTTTCTTCTTGATCACGCCTAGAGGACAATGCTCTTGAATGATACCATGTCAAGGGACAAGACTCGGTCATGGTTTCCAAGATCCGCCGGATGGAAGACAATTTACCGAAGGAACACATGTCGGGGTTTGCGATAGGGGTAAGGAGATCAGCTCCAATAACCCTAATTAAGAGATCACCATACAATCCACGGATCCAAATCGCTGAAGTTGAGGTCATAGAGACAACGCCACACAATTGATACATGCAAGGGTGATATCAGTTCCCAAGACACAAGAACCACTTAGGGAGGTAACCTACCAGTACAATGAATGAAAGTTGACCAATAGTCACAATTCTTCCATCGTGGAGGAAAATATATATCACATGAAAAAGAGTGGATATAATAGCTTTCTTATAGCATAGACATAATCCCACCAAGGAGCAAAGAGAAATCCAAGGGTCTCGACTACCATGACATCGAGAAGATGCTTTCTCCTCCCAAAGTTGTTACTTAGAACCGAGGAAGGATCCCTAAGCCAATAGTTCCTCCTCGCGGTGCTAACAGACTATGTGTAACTGCAAGCCGCTGGACAACCCAAAGCATACCAAGCAAATGAAGACAAAAATACTAACGGACGCACCTACATCTATCAATATTGATGGAACGCCCACTACTCTAACCTTGCATCAACTGAAAGGAATGTGGAGGGAAGACGGTATCCATTTCAGCACCCTAATCAAAAAGGATGGCTTCAATACTTGGAGGAGGTTCCACAGGAGGAGGAGGAATGCCCCAGGCATGGTAGAGTATGTATCAACAAGAAAAATATGGGAAAAGATCGGGTTTACCTCTAGAAGGAGAGTAGGATCGCATCATTGACTTGACTGACCAATGGTGGGTTTGGATAGACCACGCTTGGCACTCTTTTAGTGGAAGAGTGGACCACCGAGGAAGGGACTTGATCAACCACTTTGACATTCCTTAATGGAGGAATGGGATCGACCTACGACTAAACCGATCTACTCACTTTGGCACTCTTCGTGAGGAACAGCGGGATTGACTGAGGAAGGACCTGATCGGGCCTACTTTGATACATTCTCACGGAGGAAATGGGATCACCGGACGTGAAACCAGGATCGACCATTTCATGCCAGAGAAGAGTGGACCCACCGGAGAAGGAATTGGATCAGCTATTTGGGTTCGTGGTTCAATCGAGGAGGAAACTAGATTGACCCACTTGATCAACCTGATCGACCGAGGATGGAACTGATTGACTACCCATCAACTAACGATATCGGGGAAATTCATCGTATAACCTTCTGGTTGAAGTTTTTCCAAAGAGAAGAAGCCTCATCCACACGAGGACAAAGGTGAGGATGATCACCTTTAGATAACATGCAATGGAACTTGACAGCTTTCTTCTTCTACCAACTTGAACACTATTGATCTGCACATCGACATGACCGGCAGAGGCTGATGATTTGGAGGACCACATTTCTAAGACTGGGTAAGACCGGCAACTCTCAGAAAGTGGTCACCCTACAAAGGCTGCAAGGGAATTTAGGTTTTTTGATTGTTTCTTTTAATCTTGTTGATCTCATCAACACCCCAAAGATTTTATTAATAAAGAATCGTTTCTAGAGCCAACATCCGGATGTTGTTGTGTCTTGGTCCTTTTCGGCTCTTCTTCTTCTTCTCTTCCGCTTCTTCTTCTTCCGACCAACCTAGCCATTTGATTTAGAGCTTTCACTAGGCAAAGAAGGAGAAAATGGAAGGAGACTTGACGGGTGAAGATAGGAGAAAAGTTTACACGAGGTTGATGTGTGGGTGGTGCATTAACATCCAAAGCATTAGGTGCAATTGAAACATCAGGATCTGTGATCACCGGAGTGGGGAAACAACCAAACTGGTAACCCAATAATGAGTCCAGGAAGACTAGGCAACATATGGTGGAATTAAAAGTTTTAGACGTGAAGGAAAGGTATAAGACCCTGTAAGAAGGGTTCCCATTGGTACTCCCAGGATTTGACGCCATTAACGACTAACCTAAGGTCCACTAAGTAAAAGAAACAAAACACTTAAAAATCTAAGAATCACAAACTAAGAAACAAGACCTTCTTGAGTGAACACAATAGCTGGTGATGAAATCCAACGCCGCGGATCAAGTCCGTATGGGGTAAATAGGGAATAGTTACAATGGCTTACCTACTTAACGTGATTCACTCTGGGTGCAAGCCTTCCACGCAGAATTGTGATTTACCTCTCCAAGGAGCCCGAGTGATTTTGACCATTGTTTGTTCCAGGTACAATGAGACTTACTTTCACTGCCACCTTGTGTAAGAACCTAAAAGATTATGGGCCACTAAGGTTACCAATTGCAATGGCCCTCAAGGAACAAATGAATACCGACCTAAACGATGCAAGGTATCAAGCCCTCGAATCAACTTACAGCGTTTCCACGCAAGCAATTGTGGATTTACCTCTAAGTGACCCCCATAATACAATCATACCACCACAAACAGTTAAACCAAAGAGGGTTAGTACCCTCAGAGCTCGTTCGAATGAAACTGCATGTGAATCCCCGTGTGGGAGAGGGGTATCCTAAAAGTGCATCTATATGATAATCGGATTTACTCTCCCTAACTCAGATGCTATTGTTTGTTTTAACAACTTTGGAGAGTTATGCTACTGCCCTAATCCAAAGTACTAAGCAATCTATTCTACTGTTGGTGGAGGATTCTATCAAAAAAAGAGTTCTAGATGAATTTTAATTAGTGCTGATTTTAGTGGTTGTTCTTTACAAAGGGGTGCATGGAAGTGAACTAATGGAATTAAGATCAATTCCAAAGAGTGCATCAAGCATGATAAGCAATCATTTTCTTTTCAATGAACATCTATCTAAGGGAGAGAGGGAGTTCTTTCACTAATAAGCACCTTACGGGAAGTGTCCTCAAAAACAATTTTTCTCACTGCACTAGAGCGGGATGTTACAAAAAAAAAAAAAATGCCTCCTAATATACTCAATCAAACATGTAAATGCCTTTCTTGTTTGCATATGAGTGACGATTAATGCAATCACAATGCTAATCTTTGCCAATTATCTTCGGGTATAAATGAGAACCAAACTAGCACAAGCAAACACACACAAACAATACACCCTTCAGAGCAATCACCTAAACTTAAAAAAGAGAATGGAAGGAAACAACCAAAGGTAAAACAAGAGCTAAACACCCAAAAAGAAAGAAAATGAAGAATATGACCTTGACCCAAGACATAGTGGGGGGTTCTATGAGTCTTAGATGACTTTCACCGAGGTTTTGCTCGACTGAAAAGAAGAGAAAAATAGAGCATAGGCTTCAAACTTCATTCAATTAGGGAAGATTCAAAGATCTAACTATGAAGAAGGCCACAAGATCCGATCAATAAGGTGCTTATCCTTCAAAAAGGCTCATGTCAAGATTACATAGGAAGAAAATTGACTCATGAGGTCACTCAGCTGAAGAACACAGAGGGCAGTAAAACCCAAAAATTGCAAATTTGAAGGTTTTGGGCCAGTATCAAGGCCTGCTGCTACATGGAAAGGAGCGTTATAGCGCTCTGCGTAGGGCTGCAAGAAGTGCCGGTGTTCTGGTGATACTAGGGCAGGGGTGCCAGGTTCTTAAAGTCCCAAAAATGTCATGAAATTTCAAAAATTGAGATTTGATCTTGACAACAATGCTGAGTGTGACAAGGTGAGAGCCAATAAGCTCATGAAACTAATCAGAGGGAGGTAAACCAGGTCTGAAACAACTGGCGTTTAACAAGGTTAATGAGGAGAGAATCAAAGAAGAGGCTTTGATTCGCTGGGCTACACTCTGGAGTCAGCCAGCTCTGCTTGTAGGAAAATCATCATGACAAGTAGACCGAATTCTGGTTTGACCTTAACTCCTAGACAGAAAAGTGCTTATCATGGAGAATCTAATTTCTTTCGAATTCATTCTAAGCCTAATGCATGAGAAGGAAGAGTAATCGTATACCTCTAACCGACGCTTGTCCCTGCATCGCTCCGAAGCTGCGCTTCCCAACTTTTGCTCCTCGCTGAGGTCCGTGGAAAAAAACAAGATACGACCACTTTCAATGCATTGACATTAGCTTGAAAATAGATCTGTCTATTGATGATAAGTTCATGTGACATTAGGACACAACTAGAAAGAAACATGCCAAGCTGCAATATGGTATTAATGAGAATAATCTACGCGAAGATTTACAATCAGAGATGCACGTAATGCCTTCGTACAGTCCTCTTCGTCTAACCCTTTGCCTAAACGATCCACAACCTCGATGATGTTATATTTGATGATTTCTCCTCCTTTGGCAGACTGCAAGTTTCCTCCAAGATCATGTTTCACATATTCTGCTCCTCTTCCACACTTATGAGATCATAAGCCTGTGATTCACATTTTCTATCCTCACCTATGAGATCATAGGTTTGGTATCATCTCCATTTGGCACTCTTCACCATTAGAAAGCTTGTTTATATAGCCTTGGAGAGGCTCAACAATCTTTGAGATATCCTTGGGGAAGGTGGAGGATTTTCCTCCTCAGCTGAGGATCTGGGCCTCTAGGATCATGTATTGATCAGTGGATTCGAGCTCAACTTCCTTCCAAGAATGAAAAGAAGCCTCCCCCATTCATCTCAACAGCTCAATTGTTGCCTAAAATAGGCAACGCTCCCTCAAAAAAGGCTTAATGAGCGCCAGAGCCTCTAAGAAGATTTAGGGGCCAGCTGGCCAAAATCTATACTGTGGCCTGAGCTTATAACTCCTGACAAGAAGGGGGATGGCCACCAGATAGTGTATGTGAGCGCCTCCAAAACTCCTCAATTTTGAGTGTGCTTCAGTGGAAAAGGTTATGTTTTGACCTGAACCAAATTTCTCTCCTTTAAACCAATCATATAAGAGGCTTCAAGTAACTTTTAGTGTCACACACATAACATGACCTTAATAACATTTTAAGTGACACTTGCGACAAGTGAGAGGCATGTGCAAAACTTATCCAGTTGAGCAATTTTGAGGGGTAACAGTTGCTGGTTTTCCCTATGATATATCTCATTGATATACATGTGGAGTCCAACAATGCACTGCCCAATATCTTATGGAACTAACTAAGGAGGCTAGACCCATCTCTATTCACAGACAATTCAATACTTAGGGTACTAGAGAGCATCTTTCTATGTTTTTCCTTTTAGTGGAACTATAAATGTACCATGAAGCCAATCAATTTATCTATGGAGCGCTTCAAGATATCTAGGCCAATATGTATACATCTGTTGTCTGATGCACTACCACCTACAAGTACCAAGCAACCTAAGCCATATGGCTACCAACAGAGGTGCACTCCTAAGTACCACTTGTATTTCCTCAGGTGTATGAATCCCTAACCATGATTTTATATAATTTATAGATCTAATGTGAGCTTAAAGATGCCAAAATACGTCTCTATCCTGGATAAACAAATTGATCCACAATCTTCTATCGAGGAAGGTGCTATGATACCAATTTGCAATATTCTATATAAAAGTATGCGGAACATAAATAAATATCTAGAATGGTATATGAACAACAATATAAATCCAGAACTACACCACACACCGACAAAATGATACTTATCATCACCTAAAGAGCACTTGATTAATGAGACATAATGTTCATCATTTCACTGGGAAACCTCCAACATTGAAGAGCTCTATTACAATAATATCCAAGACAAAAATCTCCATACCTCTAATTCTATTTATACTAAATATGTCTAATAAAAGAACAATATAGAGGAAGATCCTTCAAGAAGAGAAATCTTCTATTAGGTCTTCTTACATTGACTTATTCTTCCTATTTCCCTAAGCCTTATTAATATTGACCTTTTATTACACATGGAAATATATTATTCCACCCAAGCAAGTGGAGGGTTAGGTCCCCAGCATTTCTCTCCCATTTTTTCTAGGGAACATGACAAATACTTCCACATGATCATAAAGTTGTGAAATTCAATTACAACACTTAGTAGAATATATGTGCAACATTTAGGAATGTGGAAAATTGACACCTACATAAGTGATACATAAGTGTGACACTTAGTAGAATTCAATAGATAAGTGTGCCACTTAGTAGTGTGGAAATTTGGTGTAACAAATGCCTCTTTAAATTTTAGAAATAAAATGATGGTTGATTAACTTTGTTAATGATAATGAATATCATATAACAAAATATGTAATAAATTCATAAAAATATGAAAATAAATGAAAAAAAATACAAAACATATATATATGAATCATCATGAGGTATGCATACCCATGCTCAGAATACAAGTGACTCAAAGAACGACCACCAAAAAAGACACTACATATCCATGATGTTATTGACTAAGGATATGGCCAAAAAATATATAATGTGGATCCATAGCTCCATGAATCGATCATGTTGGAGCCATAATATTTTACACAATGGAGCTAATGAGACAACAACATAGCCAAAGACCAATATAAAGTGGATATGTGTGACAGTGTACATTATTAAGATTATTCTTCATCGCAACTTGGGTAAGGAACATAACAGTGGTAGGAACCTAAAAGAGTTCCCAAGGTCTTTAGCCTGATCCCTAACCAATATGATTTTGACCCATGTGAATACATGTGTTGGATTCAAGATGGTATAAAACCATTTGATTACCACTCAATAATGTATATCATTGTCATGTGAGGAAAAATCTATAGTGGTTTCAATCACTCCTGCTGCACCAGAGTAATAATCCAAAAAATGTGAATCATTGAGTTGAACTTGAACATTCATCAAAATATTCCAATCAAGGGCCAGCCGATGTAAAACCACTATCTAAAGTGAGGAAACATTCCATTAAGGCATGAAGGCTCTAGTACTCCACTATTTTAAGTCCTGACTCTCAGGATAAAGTTGAAGCTTGACATGAAAAAATCATCTGCTGAGGGCCATAATGTATCCTCACACGCATCATTGACATGAAACTGATTAAGATAGTGATTTGAGATGATAGATAAAATGTGGAAATACTGACATGGGTATGAAAATAGATAAAAATAGAGAGGTTGATTGAATCCGAGAATTCCCTTGAACATTGAGCAACACAACAAGTGACTTGGTAACATTGACTCGAAGGGTACAGCAGATCTAAAACTATTATGACAACAAACAAAGGTTCTCTTTGAAGGAGTTGAAAGAGTATGAAGATACATAGAATTGGTATGACTCAGAAAATTTTACTACCTAAATCAGGTAGAATGCGCATAGGTTCCATGTTCAAGGTTGACCAAGAAAAAATGTCATAATGTTTCAAAATCTTGACCCACTTCCTTAGTAATGTTTCTCATCTAGATAGATGATTACCTCTTTGTTTTTTAATGAGTTTGAGGAGGATAAAATATGATTATGTAACCTACTTCGTAAGTTCCTCTTCACATGTTTAACTAACCTGAAGAAGTAAGGGTTTGATCCTAGATGGGTTCTTCAATGAATAATTTTATGAGTCCATAGAAGGTAAAATTGGTGGATTTTCATGTTTAGGGAGTCTAAAAAGAACTTAAATGAAACTCCAAATTTGACTTTTTCATAAATTTATTCCCAAGCCCTAAAAAAGTCTAAAAAACATAAGCGATAACCTTCTGAATGAGGGGAAGGCTAATGAGGACTAGAGATGTTCCTTTTCATAATTAGCTCTCATGAAACCTAAAAGAGATAAAATACCAATCAAAAGATTCCCTTTCAAATAATTTAATAACCGTGAAAGGAGACAAGCTAACTCGACATTTTCATGTTTAGGAGTTTGAAAAGAGCTTTAAAGGAGACTCCAAAGAGTTCCTTTTTCATAAATATTTTACGAGTCTAAAAAAGATAAAATCATACTTGGTAACCTATTCTCATCTATTTATGAGCAATTTAGAAAGAACAAAGACTAATCTTTGGTGCAACCTATTCTCATGTATTTACAAGCACAAGAAAGAATAAATACAAAGCTCATGGTTGGAGTTTATTTTTACATGAGATTAAAAACTAAACAAAAATTGTGCTCAGCAATACCCATCAATGGTGGTTTTCTTCCAAACATAATGTTCATAGGTTGGTACTTTTCCCCCAACGTGAAAATTTCATGATGTCTAGAGGCTGGAGACATGCCCTCCAAGCTTCGTTTCGGCCGCCAAATCTTATGTTGTCACCAATTTCCATACCCGACTAAACTCTTGGTTACTAATAGGTAAATGTTAATCAGAAGAAGAAAAATGATCAACTGACATAAGCCGATGATATGAAGGTTCAGTTACGATATCTAGTGAAAGAATCAACTCAACATTTATCAGATCTAGAAAAAGACTCGACTCAATGTTTACGATATTTAGTGAAAGAATCAACTCAACATTTATGAGATCTACTAAAAGAATCGACTCAATCGGATGGGGGTCTATTTCATTTTTTAGCGAGATTGAAATAAAAAAAGGAACTATGCTCATACATGGTTTAATTTTTACATAAGCTTGAAACAAAGAAAAAATATAGTTGGGGTAGTTTTCATTTTTACACAACCTTGAAACAGAGAAAAATTATGCTTGTGGGTACTTGTTTCATTTTTTAACAAGATTGACACAGAAACAGGAACTATGCTCGTGGATGGTTTCATTTTTTAACAAACTCGAAACCATAAAATAAATTGTTCTCATCACTCTCTACCATGGCTTCCATGAGGTCTTCATCAAATG